>PVJS01000010.1:115862-265428 GCA_004027185.1 Glis glis
TTTTTTTTTTTTTTTGGCACTGGGGATTGAACCCAGGGGCATTTCACCTCCGAGCTACACCCCCAGCCCTATTTTTTATTCTTTATTTTGAAAAATAGCGTCTCACTAAGTTGTAGAGGGCCTCACTAAGTAGCTGAGACTGGCCTCGAACCTGTGATCCTCCTGTCTCAGCCTCCCAAGTACTGGGATTACAAGCGTGTGCCAAGAATTCATATATATATATTTTTTTGCGGTACCGGGGATTGAACGCAGGGGCGTTCTACCTCCGCGCTATGCCCCCGGCCCTATTTTTTATACTTTATTTTGAAACCGGGTCTCATGAAGTTGCGGAGGGCCTCACTAGGTAGAGAGAGAGAGAGAGAGAGAGAGACAGGGAGAGAGAGAGAGAGAGAGAGAGAGAGAGAGAGAGATGAGGCTGGCCACGAGCCCGGATCCTCCGGTCTCCGCCTCCCAAAGTACTGGGATTACAAGCGTGCGCCACCACGCCCGGCTAAGAATTCGTATTTTTAAAGACTTCCTTGGGTACCTGAGACTCTGGCACTATGGAGAATAATAAATCCCAAGAAACAAAACTCTCACATGAAAGAAAAAACTGAAAATGCTGTATCAAAAAAGAAAACAATGCCGGGGGTGGTGGCGCACGCTTGTAATCCCAGTACTTGGGAGGCGGAGACCGGAGGATCCGGGTTCATGGCCAGCCTCAGCTACTTAGTGAGGCCCTCAGCAATTTCACGAGACCCAGTTTCAAAATAAAGTATAAAAAAATAGGGCCGGGGGTGTAGCTCGGAGGCAGAACGCCCCTGGGTTCAATCCCCGGTACCGCAAAAAAAAAAAAAAGAAAACCATGTAGATGTGTTTGCATGCATATGTGTGTGCACACGTGCATGTGTGTGTGTGTATGCATGCGTGTGTGTGCACGTGTGCATGTGTGTGTGCATGCGTGTGTGTATGCATGTGTGTGTGCACGTGTAGAAGGAACAGGCAAGCGGGCAAGAACATAAAGTAAATCCTCAGAATCAATAAATAACACTGACAAGCAGCAAAGATTCTGAGAGGTGAGCGGGGGGAAGGCGGTGCCTGAGCTGGAAGCCTGCTTATCTCAAGTAGCATTAAGCCTTGGCTTTAATGGGGAAGACACAGCACAAAGAGCGAAGACCAGGACTGTGTAAGAACATCATGGAGAACAAAGATAAAGACAGAATCCCCGAAAAGTCACACTCTTGATGGGAAAAGAGCCAGTCCCAAAGAAGAAGACAGAAGGCGTGTTGGCCTTGGACTTGCATCTTGGTGGAAGACAGTGGCAGCCACGGAGGCTTCTCGGCTCTAAGCCCTTCCTTACGTAGTTTGGGGGCCAGAATTCTTAGCTACCTTGTCACTTTGAAAACCGCCCTGAACCCTGTCATTTGGCAGAAGCAAATACAAATTCTATCAGAGGAAGTGTAATTTAAAACCTGACCTCAAAGAATTCCTACAACGAAATTTCCAGGGAACACAAGTTCATAACAAAAACATCAGCAGCAAACCTATCAGGGAACAGCACTGCAGGAGAAACAATGAATTAGACCCTCAGAGACTGTTAATTGTAATTGTCATATAAGGAAGACTTACTTAGTATTTTTAAAGAAATAACAGGAAGGAGCAGGTAGTTCTAAAATATATCTCCAGCCAGGTATGAGGGCACATGCCTATAATCCCAGTACTTGGGAGGCTGAGACAAGAGGGTCGCAGGTTTGAGGCCAGCCTCAGCCATTTAGTGAAACCCTGTTTCAAAAATAAAAAGGGCTAGGGGTGTAGCTCAGGGGTAGAATGCCTCTGGGTTCAATTCCTAGTATTACATACACACACACACACACACACACACCTCCAAATTCTTTTACCACTTCCCTTTAAATGGTAGCATTTCCCTCCCATTGAATGACTTGTTTCATTGACTTATTCCTAATGAATAGCACAGGGCAGAAATGATGCTATGTGACTTCTGAATCCAGGTCATTAAAATGATTCAGCCTCTACCTGGCCCAGGCATCTCTCTCTCCCTCTTTCTCTCTCTCTCTTTTTCTCTCTCCGCCCTGTTTGCTCACTTTGGGAGAAGCCAGTCTCCATGCCACAAGGACACGTTGAGATGCACTCTGGAGAGCCCCATGCAGGGGCAACAGGAAGTGTCCAGTCTACAGCAGCCACCAACTGGCCAGTCATGGGGATGAGTTACCATCTGAAAAGCCAGTTATCCAGCCCAAGCTGACAGATGACAGCAACCTCAGGACACGCCCCAAATGAGGACTGCCTAGCTGTGCCCCTTCTGAATTTCTGTCTAACAGAAACCATGTGACATAATGAATGACTTGTTTTAAGTCATTAAGTTTTATCGTCATTTATTATGCACGAATAGGTAACTATACAAAGTACCAAAAGTAGAACAAAAGAAAGAAAACTCTGTAAAAAATGATCAGGTATATTTGAAAAGGAATCAAGTAGAAATTGCAGAAATGAAAAATGACTGTCAGCTGACTTATCAGCAGAAACAGTGAGTGGAATAAGACCTAGGCGGAGGAAATAACTGTCAGCCTCGAGTAGTAGAGACAATGAAAGCGTGATTCAGGGTAGAAAAACAAGGACATACTTTCAGAGAATCAAAACCAGATTTTATTAGTAGCAGATACTTACAAAGGGAAATGTAAAAAAGATATACTTCAGGAAGAAGGAAAATGATCCCAGAAGGAAAATCTGAAATGTGTGAAGAGTGAGAAGGGAAAGGAGCAAATGCATAGATACAAATTTTAAAACAGACCAACTGAATGTCAACAATGCTGTCTAATTAATGAAATTAGAAAAAATAGAAGGAGTGTACTTATATAATAAGCACATAGCTCAGGCAGATGTGATTACAGTCAAGGCAGTTCAGAGCTGTTTAGGGCAGTGAAGATACTCATTTCAGACTTTAAGTTAAATAGGTAGGTGAAGAGTCCCAGTATATAATATTTAATCTAGTAGTAGATAATATTGGTATAAGAAATGGAAATTGAGCTAAGTGTGGTGGTGCAAGCCTGTAATCCCAGTACTTGGGAGGCTGAGACAGGAGGATCACAGGTTTGAGGCTAGACTAGGCAACTTAGTGAGACCCAACAAGAGTTGTGTGCATGTATTTTTCTAACACTCTGTACTCCAATATGATGAACTACAATGCACCCAATAAAAATAAAAGGGGGTGTAGCTCAGAGGCAGCAGAGGTGTAGATCAGAGCCCCTGGGTTCAATTCCCAGCACTAAAAAAAAATCTATCATCAATCCAAAGATGGCAAGAAAGGAGAAATGAAGAAACTCCAAAAGCAAGACAAACAGGAAGCACAGTAGCAATGGTTGAAATAATACCAACCACATCAGTAACAGTCATCTAGTATATAGATGCTACTTTCTGGGTGAAACACAGATTTTCATAAGAAAAAAATTCTAAAATTCAGCTACATGTCACTTAAAACACAAACTTTGAAGATAAAAAAAAGATGGTAAAGATCCATCTTGAGTTGACTCTTGTGCAGGGTATAATTGCAATGTACCAATAAAAGTCTATTTACAAAAAGATACCAAAGACAAATATAAATCCAAAGAAAGCTGGTATGTTTGGATTAATAACAGACAAAAGAGACTTCAAGGTGATTCACATTACTAGAGGTAGTCTTTGCACGGCAAAAATGGAAGCCTACTTATAATTGGAATTAATATGTGCTTAGTAGATTTGTGAATATAATATCTCAATAGACAGAAGTGAATCATGTTTTCATATACCATTAATAGGTAAAAACTACACTAAAATACAATTTTTCAATGTCAGCAAAAGATATTAGATATCCAGGGATACAGCTAACAATAACAAATCCTATTTCTAAATAGGAAGATTCATTATTATAAGTGAATCTCCAAATCAATTCTCATCAAATTAGTTTATAGATTGTCCATAATATCTCAAGATCACAATGTGTGTATGTGTATAGATACACATGGGACTTGACAAATTTATTACAAAATGCATATAGTTAAGGATATATAAAATTGTTACAATTCATTAAACAGGTATTAATATTTCTATAATTCATTTTTTAATTAATAAAAAAGAGAGGAGAACAGTAAGAGGAAGCACTACCACCTAGCAAGACTTATTATGAAGGTATAATAATCTAAAGACAATGTGGTATGGACATGAGGATATACCGACTGATGGAACTTACTCAGGCATATATAGGAACTTGATTTTGACAGATAGGTTAGGGAAAGGTAGTTTGAAAACTTATCTTAGGACAAGTAGTTATCATACAAAAACAAATACATGTTATCCATACTTCACACAGGAATCAATTTCATATGAATGAAACTGTTCAATATGAAAGGGAATGTTTTCAAAATATTAGAATAAAATATGGAGAGTATTTTCATGACCCCAGGTTGTGTGTTATTTTCCTAAATCAAATACAAAAACATGTAAACCATAAAGAAAACAACTGATAACTTAAACTACACTCCAGTTGAGAACTTCAGTCCATTGGGAAGACGTGCAATGAACTGAGAGACAATATCCACAGCATATAAAATTATCAAAGGATTAGTATCTAGAACATATAAAGAGTGGCTACAAATCAATAAAGAAAAGGTGAGCAACTCAACAGAAAAAATGGGAAAAAGTTATAGACCAGTATTTCTTAGAGCAACAACAACACAAACTCATACAGCCAATGAAAATATTCAAAGATATACAACCTCATCAGTAACAGAAATCTGCAAAATATAAATCCAGTTAGGTATCATTCTTCACCCAAAAGATTAGTAATGGTTTTAGAAAGCAAAATAATAATAAGTACTGGTTAAAATAGGTAGCAATGAGAACTTTCCATCATTAGGGTAGGGGTGTAAATTAGAACAACCATTTTGGAAAACCACTGGGAATCACCAATAGAGTTGAATGTGTGTGTGTGTGTGTGTGTGTGTGTGTGTGTGTGTGTGTGTTTATACTCCCTAATCCACTCCTATATGTAACCTCCCAGGAAAAAAAAACTGTAGGAGATATGTGCCTAGGGTATACATAAATTATACTCATGCTCATGGAAGAATAGTTGGGAATAATAAAAAATAATAAACAACTAAATGCTCTGTGATGCAAGAATGGACAAACATATTGTGACTTAGTCATATGCAGCAGTGAAATGAATGAACTCAGCTGGCATGCTGTAGCTTGATGCACCTTGCTAATGCAATCTGGGCAAAAATAGCAAGTCACAGAAGTATTAGTGGGGAATGCTTCCACTTACATAAAGTTAAAAGAGCCAAACAACATACTGTTTGAGAACATAGGTGTTAAACTACAGGTGTTAAAATCCAAAATTCAATATAACAGTGAACTCTGGGGCAAAGAGCATGCAGGGATTGTAGGGTTGGGGAGAGGGCTCACATCTCATGAGGTGGTGAAAATGTGGATGCTAGGTTTATTGTTCTTTAAACAGAATATAAATATTATATAATATTTACATATTACATGAGAAGGAATATATATATATATGTATATATATACATGAAAAGGAATATGTATGTGTATATATATATATTCCTTCTCATGTAGAGCACATGTCATATAGTTTTAATACACCAACAAGAACAGAACTGATAAATGCAATGAAATAAATAAACTTGCAGATTACGGGTGGGCAGCAGGAAGATGAAACTTTCCAAAGGAACTGATTCTGCAGAACACCCAGCACCTTCAGATGCTCTCTAAGTGTTCATTTATACATCTGTCTTCCCAATTCGAATGTGAACTCAGTGAGGGCCAGGGTACGGTCCACCCATGGTGCTTCCCCAGCTCTGAGTTATGCAGCGTGCACCGCTGAGATGTCATGAGCATTCTCCTTGGGGATGAGTGAGACGCCATCCTAGTGTCCTGAAGATAGGGAGCTGCCAGTCAACAGTGACTCCTCCCTCTCCCTCAGGGACCACATCCTAAGATGCCACCCCAGACACAGCCCAGTTCGCACCCCTCTCTTCACAGGCTGATGTAATGTACCCAAGGGTCCTAAAGGGTCACTCTACTTCCTTGCTCATTTCCTCCAATCCCTTCATACAAGGCGGCCTGATCTCCCCAGTCCTCTGCTTTAGAACCCCATTTAAACATAAAACAAACTCAGTATGGTGGCCCACAGGTTTCCACCCCAACAAGCCCCAGATCTTGTTCTCCTGCCCCTTCCTCTCCTCTCAGTGCACTCCCGCCATGTGGGTTTTCCCGCCCACCCCGAGCCCCACACACTGGTTGGGTGGATGCCCCGCCAGTGCTCCTCAGGGTCAGCTCCTGGATACTCATTTCAGCTTACATCTCTCTTCCTCAGGGAAGCTTCTGCTATGGTCTGGATTCGCTTTGTTCCCGATGTACCATGTGTCAAAGCCTTGGTCCCCAAGGTGATGGCATTAGGAGCTGAGGGAACCTTTCAAAGGTGGGTTCTGGTAGGGAGCCTTAGGTCACGGGACCACACACTCACATGAGATTTGAGTAATTCCCAGGAGAAGGCTGTTACAGAAGCCTGAGCCCAGCCCCACCCAACTCCCTGGTTCCTGTATGGAGATGTGACTACTTGCTCCAAAAAGCCTACTGCATTGCCATCCGCCATGATGTGACGCAGCCCAGAAGGCCTCACCAGAGCTGAGAAGATGGGACTCCATGCCCTCAAGCCTCCCACGCTATGAGCTAAGTACACCTGTTTACTTCATAACTGGCCTGCCTCAGGTACTTTATTACGGTAATGAAAGCTGACTAACACACCTTCTTTTATGTCCCTTTCTCAGAAGTAGCTCCCCTGCCCTGCCCTATTCTCCAATCCTCTGGGTTTCCTTCATAGAACCCTTCATAGTATCCATCACGTGTGTGTGTATTTTTTTAATTTACATTTTTAATAATATATATCTTGTTTTTTTTTTTTTGCTTGTTCTCTTGCCTCCCTCATACTTGACGACAAGCTTTTGAGGGGTCTATAACTTATTGATTATTCTATTTCTAGGGCTCAACAAATATCTATCAGTGTTCAGTAAATATATACTGAAGGCACATATGCACACAGAAAGGAAGGCTACTCGACAGATGAACTGGGAACCTTACCTGTGATCTCAGCTGTCCTTTTTTCTGATCCCCTTACATAAATCAAGACCTGTTTTCTCAAGGAAAGGATACATCCTTGCAGAAAAGGTAGCAGAAGAGCCAGCCCTGGCTCATTCCCCCTCTGTCTTCTGTTTTCCCCATTCTACATACCTATACCTTACAAGCTGGTCCTTTCATGTTAATCTTATTTTCATCATTTCTAAAGAAAGGGCGTTGTTGTGTCAACGATCTCTGACCCTGTCCAAGGGGCAGGCATTGACTCTAAGGAAAAAGCTCTGGATGGCCCTCGTCTCTTGGCCACCCTTCTTTGCTCACGCACCCCATGGCTGTCTCTGAATCTGTGCAAATTGTGACCCTCAGCTCAGTGTGCTTGGTGTTGAGACATGATGTTTGTAGGGAGCCCAGTAGTTATTAGCAAAAATCCCCCAATCTCATGTTCCTGATCATGATCCTTAGCTTATTTCCTTCCTTCCTTCCTTCTTCCCTTCCTTCCTCCTTCCTTCCTTCCTTCCTTCCTCCCTCCCTCCTTCCTTCCCTCCTTTCCTTCCTTCCCTTCCCTTCCCTTCCCTTCCCTTCCCTTCCCTTCCCCTTTTCCCTTCCCTTCCTTTCCCTTCCCTTCCCTTCCCTCCTCTCTCTCTTTCTCCTTCCCTCCCTCCCTCTCCCCCTCTCTTTCTTCTTTTGTACTCTGGGGCATTCTACCTCCAAGCCATACCCCCAGCCCTTTTTTAAAATTTTGAAACAGGGTCTCATTAGGTTGCTGAGAGTCTCACTACATTGCTGAGGCTGGTGTTGAACCTGCTATCCTACACTCTCCCAAGTACTGGGGCATTGGGATTACAGGCATGCACTACCATGCTGGCCCAATTTTTAATCCTGACAGCTCATTCATAAAGAGGCAGGGTCCAAAAAGAAGGCCTCCCAAGTTTTGTTCAAAAGATTCAACTTTAAAAGCAAATAGGTGAAGGATTAACAGAAGGTTCAAGTTTCATTAAGTAGATGTGTTGGCGTTACGGGAAGTAAAGTAGAGAGGGCCGAGCCTTTCCGTCCTTGGGAGCGCAGCATTGCCCATAACGAATTCCAAACAGCATCGCTCCCAACCCTGTGATATTTCATTCATTGATTTTATTGTCAAACGAAAAGGCGCTGGTTCCAAGTGGCATTTAGTGAGACAGATGGGGAGTGACCCAGACTTCATTCCTCAGCATTTGCTTTCTGGGTAATTTTCATGCTACGTGGGTGGGAAGTGACAGAGGCACAGGATGCTCTGGACTCAATGTCTGAAATTGCTTCCATTAAGATCCAAGTTAATGGGCTGGGGGCAGTGGCACAAGCCTGAAATCCCAGTACTTGGGAGGCTGAGACAGGAGGATCGCAGGTTCAAAGCCAGCGAATTAGTGAGGTCCTCAGCAACTTAGCAAGACCCTGTTTCCAAATAAAAAAATAAAAAAGGGCTGGGGAATGTAGCTTAGAGGTAGAATGCCCCTGGGTTCAATCCCCAGTAACATACACATACACGCATGCACGCACGTACGCACAATCCAAAGATCCAAGATATCAAAAGCCGCACTCCAATCAGAATAGCTCAGCATGGCCTGGATACCCAGGAAAGCGCCTGATCCAGCTTCTCTCCTGTCACCATGAGGCACTGAGAGGTAACTGATACACGCAGGCAACCTAGCTATATATCGCCAAAGATAAAAAAATCTGATAGGAGTCCAGATCTCGATGGTAACATCTGCAAGTGTCCCACCCAACTGAATTAAACAGACTGTTGCCTAAAATGTGGCTACACTGATTAGCACCCGGAACACAGAGAACCCAGCCTGTTTTACCCGTTCCTCTTCCAGCAAAATGTTCATCTCTGCATTGAGGACTCTCCAAATCGATGACTCTAGCGCTACTCCCTCCTACCGAACCTCATCTGAGTTTTGTTCCTCTATCAACAACTTTCTACCAAACACTCCAGCCAGGCTGTCACTCAACATCAGCATCTCAAATATCCAAACACCTCACTTTCTCATAATAGTCACCATTTTTAGGTAGCACACTCTGCTGCCTCGAATACTGTTCATTTCAAATCCTGATCGCTAATCCTTTGGAAAAAAAAAAGAAGTACAAAAGCTATAACATCTACCGAATGTCTCCTGGGAACAGATGCTCTGCCTATATTATCTAATTTAATTTTTCCCAGTAGTTCCCTGAGGTATGCACCTTAGCCACCATTTGTACAGATGAGGAAACTAACATTGAGAACTGAAGCTGCGGTCCAAGGGGCCACAGTGAGGGGCAGTGTGGGGACTCATGCCCAGGCCTGTCTGACCTCGAGGCCTGGTTCTTTCCATGACCCAACACTGCTCCTGAAAACTCTCCTAGGAGCCTCAGCTGTTCCCTTCTCTGGCTGATATGGTCCCAGGCATATCAGCCTTCCGTCCCTGCCTCCGACCTACACCTTCTCTCCATCTTACGCCACTTGCCAGATCACTCTTCCTGCAATACCACGCTGAGGAGCTGCAAGCTCAATGAATCAGAAATCACAGTCTTATTAATGGATTAAAAAAAGAAGAATCTAGTCCCTCTCCTGCTGGTGGACCCAAGCCTGAGCTCCTTGGCATAGCTTTAACTGGCCCATATAACCTCTGAGTGGACATTCATAGGTGAACTCTGTTCAGGCCTATGTTCCATCCAGGTACTGGATATAAGCACGGACACTCTTTGCTCTGCAAGATCTTAGAATCTGTTCTTCTTGCTCTAAGTTCCCCTCTCTGTCAAACACACACATACAATTGCCTATGGGCCCAACAGCCTGGTATTATGAAAGCCGCCCAGTCCCCCCTGTGGGCATGTGCGTTGGCTCCGTTCTCAGACAGGGCCCTACACACCTCTCCTCTGTAAATCCTTCCCGCGTTCCCTGAGCTAGGTGAAGTCCTACTTCTTCCATAGGGACTTCTCCAAATTAAGCACTCACTGCGCTGGGGGCAGTCCTTATTCTCGTCCAGCCAGCACAATCCAAGGTTTCATTTAGATTCAATTCCCCAGACACCCCTGGATAAAAGGCAGTGTCCTGTCACAGGAGCACCATCAATGGATCTGCGTCAGTCATTTTCTGACTGTGGGACTCTGGTCAAATCACCTGGCCTCTCTGAGCCTCAGGTTGTACTTCCGTAAGATGGGGTATTACAGGATGCTGTGAGGGTTATATGCTTGTAGAAGTGACTTATGCATGTGGTGGGACACGATGACATTGAAGTTCATCTTCCAACAATGAGATATCGATCCTGAAGAGTTCCAGAACAACCCATTAAACAAAACATAATCATAAGCATTATTATGACTATTATTTTCATGTACAAAGCATCGGATCAAGTTCTCATTGTGTTTTTTTAATAATTTCTCACTGGTCTCTCTCTCTCTGATCAATAATTTCTTATATCTCATTCATCTCTTGTTTCCCATCATGCCTCACCCAAACTAATGCTCATAAGTACCATGTTATCAAACTGGTTGGAACCAAATCCAAGACTTCCCATGAAACTCTCTCACTCATAGACACATGGGTCTTAGCTCCTCCTCTCTCCTCTATTGCCAGAGCAGGGCACAAGAAAAGTTAAAGCACTGGGCTCATCTTAGGATCAATAAAAGATAAGAAGTAGAACCTCAGTCAAGAGCCAGGGGAAGGCCACCCAATCAATCCCACCATAGATGGAGCTGTGCAGATAATTCTAATTTCGTGCTGTGGGTCATTTTAGAACCGATCCTTCTGGTGGGTTCTATATTTCCAAGCACCCTTTAAGCTCTTTGCGGACAAAGATGGTAGTTAACTGAAGACTTTCCCAGGTACTTTGCAGGAAGATGTGCACAGAGAAAATTTCAATAATTTGTAGTTGATGAAGGAGGGGAGTAGGGGGGACAGGCAATGAACAAGGAAAAGAAAAGCATAAATATCCAGGGTGATAGAGGAAGGATGCAGTGGTACCTCCCCTTTTCTCTTTTTACTTATTTACTTATTTACTTTATTACCTTTTCTTTATTTACTTCTCAAATATTTAGTGCAGGGGTTTCCAATGAGGGCAAGCACTGACTTGTCAGGGATGTTCTGGAAATCTTTACAGGTAGTGTTTGTTGTGGCCGGGACTGGAGAATACCATTGGCTAAATTTAGAAGGTAAGGTCAAGGGATGGTCAATATTTTGTAGTACACAGAGCAATTCCACAGCACAAAGAATTGTCCATTGCCTATCATGGGTCTCAAATGTCTCAGCATATACTCATTTAAGTGAAAAAAGATGTTAATAAGCATCTGTGTCTAAAATCTAAATCATGTTTTTACATTTAAACTCCAAGTGTTTCTGCACATCTTAATAGATGCTGAATTTTCTACCAAAGCAACTACTGGATAAATTGAGGGAAGATTGTACTGTTTTCTTTGGAATTTTACCAAGAGTTGTTCATCATTTTGTAAAATAATGATAGCAGTGCTGCTGGGAGGATCTGAGTCACCAATACGGCATGCTTGCCTCTCTCTGTGCTGGTGGCTGTCACATTCACAAGTCTGTTGATGTGAGGACATGATTTCATCACAGCTCTAGAGCAGTCATTTCTGGGCCATTAGGTGAGTGATCATCTTGGCATGTCTGGGAATGAGCAGATTCCCTGGACACAGAACTTTTAATGTTAAAACTGGGAAAGTTCTAGGCAAACTGGGATGAGTTAGATACCCTACGAAACATGAGAATATTGAAATACATTGTACTTGTGGCATCATACCTTTTTTTTTTTTCGGTACCAGGGATTGAACCCAGGGGCATTCTACCTTCGAGCTACACCCTCAGCCCTATTTTTTATTCTTTATTTTGGAACAGGGTTTCACTAAGTTGCAGAGGGCCTCACTAAGTAGCTGAGGATGGCCACGAACCCGGATCCTCCTGTCACAGCCTCCCAAGGACTGGGATTACAAGTGTGTGCCACCATGCCCAGCTTGTACCATTTTTTTATATAACCCCATACATATACGTTGCCTTGTACATGGAAAGTGTTTAAAATTACGCACACATACACACAAACCCACACACAAATATTTGGGGGGAGTACTGGGAATTGAACCCAAGGGAATTCTACCTCCGAGCTATATACCCCCAGTCCTTTTTATTTTTTTATTTTGTAACATGGTCTCACTGAGTTGCTGAGGGTCTCACTAGGTTATGGAGGCTGTCCTCAAACCTGCACTCCTCCTGTCTCAGTCTCCCAAGTACTGGGATTATAGGCATGTACCACCACATCCAGCTTAGAGTTACAAATATTAATTCCATTCTATATTCATGTTCCCTTCTAGAAATGCATGGCTGATATCCTCTCACCCCATGATGTGAAGATAAGATCACATATTCTTATAGCTAACTGCAAAGTAATTTTCCAACATAGCTTTGGAGGGGGGGAGTAGGTTTTTCTGGAGTCTGAGAAGGCACCAGGACATCACAGATCACAGTTGCAAGACAACTTCGAGGTTGAATCTGAATAACCTTTTACCCAAAGTGTCTCAGCCACATATTGGTGGCCACTGTACTTAGTCTGTCTTTCAAAAGGCAACACAACTAGACAGGTGTCACGTTTAGTTACAATGCAAGAGACCCAGTACCTACCGCCGTGCACCTAGAAAGCTTTGCATGTTGACATGATCTGCTTCTACCTGCGTGCAGAGGAGTTAGGGAACTTGCTCTGTCAGGACATCAGTCCCTTCTGTATTTTGGATAAGGGATCCTGCACCTCGCCGTGCACATCTGCTTTGAGGTAATGAGGAACAACCACAAAACGGCTCTCTTTGTGACTCGTTTATGGTCACGAGAGGGAAACAATCAAAGCTTACAGGAAAAGCAGGAGTGTAGAAAACAGCGGGGTGCTGTGGGTTCGCTGATGTCCCCAGAGAAAACTCAGCTGTCAGCAAGATGGGAAAGCTCTGCATCCAAAACACAGCTGCTCATCTGCAATCCCGAAGCAATTTTGTTCACGGGAGAACTGGTTGAAAAAGAAGAGCGGCGTGGACGTGAGGAGCCAGGTGCCTCTGTTTGCAAAAGTGACATCAGGACTTGCGGGCACCTAATGGCTTCTTTTGTCAAAAGGCACCTCTCTTTACCCCCATCCATCTCTGGGGGAGACAGGGGAGGGGTGACAGGTAGGGGCAAAAGAGCTGAATTAGGGAACAGGGAATGGTGTCCTCTACTCACTGCAACAGTGAGTATAGAAGCTTTTTCAGGAATCTTGCCAAATCCAACACTGGAGGTGGGTTTGGGGTGGACCAAGAGGGCACTAGGCCAAGATGCCCATCTCTGATTCTGTCAACTCATTGGCTAGGTAAGGATGAGGATGGTAGGATTTGCATTGGAGAGACTGTTATAAAGAAAATTGAGGGAGAGCCCATGCAGAGAAAATGTTAGTCCAGATCCTTGTACTCAGCATCAGTCATTTTTTATTTTTTCTGTAGCTTTACTGAGATATAATTAACATACTATACAGTTAACCATTCTTTTTAGCCATATTTCTGCTGCCCATATACTATCCAGAGCCCATAGTTTGGATAAGTGTAATTTAAATAAATTTTAAAAATCTCTTCTTCCTTTCCTTTCCCTCCCCCTCCCCCTCCCTCCCTCCCTCCCTCCCTCCCTGCCTTTCTTTCTTCTCTTTCTTTATAATGGGGATTGAACCCAGAGGTATTCTACCTCTGAGCTACACCTCCAGGCCTTTTTCATTTTTGAAACAGGGTCTTGCTAAGTTACCTCACACTGGCCTCGAACCTGCGATCCTCCTGTCTCAGCCTCCCAAGTACTGGGGTTACAGGCATGCACCACCGTGCGTGGCTGAAATATTTCATTTCTATTCTGTTCCATACCCCCAGTCCCCGTGGAATAATTTGGTATCAATTATGCAGGCCTCCCCCAAAGGTATACATTCTTGGCAAGGTTGTTAAGTGTGGTAAATGGATGGAGAGAGACCCATAGAGTGGTGTCAGTGTGGATCACTGACATTAGCACAGAGGTGCGCAGGATTTTCATCAGCATGGACATCAAGCTTTAGTGACGTGACTTGGACCTTAGAGGTGTGGTGACCTGCTACCCTGCTTCTCCCTGGAACTGCAGGGCAGTGAGGAGGTCAGGGTCACCCAGCACACAGATAAATGATTTCTTGCGGGGGCTGCCTTAGGAGCCTGTCGCAAGTTCTTTTTCTCTGGTCATGTCGAGATAACTTTCTGGAAAAAAGTTTTCGAAGAGGTAGAAAAGAAGAGCTAAGAGCCACCCTGTGACTTACAGTTTTCAAAGTGCCACTGGTGACAAGTGGATTCTGTAGGGGACACCCTCAGAAAAGCTCCTCCTGGGGCATGCGACACCTGACATGTGCATGAATAGATGCTTGCTTTTCAGGTGAACCAGGAGCGGTCGGCTGAGAGCAATGAGGATCTAAGTGCTTGGCTGAAGGCAGGAGGCCAACCCGTCCTTCCAAGAAAGGCTTTGATTGTCAGTCGTGAGGACGGGGGAATTTGCAATCGCTAAAGGGCTCTTTGTTGAAAGTTTCTATTTGACAATTACACCTGCTAAAGATTCTTTCTCAAATGTCCTTTGTTTAGAAACCACGCTTGCGTGTTCTTTTAGGTTCCCTAAAAGATGGTTGGGGGAAATTTGTCTACCAGTGTCCCCACAAAGATAAATGAAAGATGACTGTTCTCTCAGGACCTTAATTTCATGTCCAAGAAAAATAGTAAAAGGGTCCAGAAGACCTGCAGAAGCTTGTCCACACACTGCCTCCCAAATTTCAGGAACGATTTTCTCCTCTACCTCCGCCATGTCCACATGTATTTAGCCATGGAGGCTCCTTTGGCCGGAACACTCACTAACATCTCACGTTCTGCAGAATATTCTGGGAAATGGTGCTGCCGTACAAACTAGGAGGCGATGATTCCCAAGGGAGAACTTCAAATGAAGCACTGGATGGTGGACCTCATCCATGCTGCTTTCCTAATTGCAGAAGGATGGAGAGGGCAAAGCGTGCTGTTTGGGAACTTGGTTTTGCAGTTGGCTGCCTGTGACCTTGGCCAAGTCAATTAACCTCTCTGAACCACAAAATCATCTGCAAAAATGTAATGAATGGTCACAGGCTTTCTGAGGAAATTAAATGAGATAGCACGTGGAAGCCTCCGGTACGAGGCCTAGAAGGAATCTAATAGGTGCTCAACAAATGGTTATTTCTGTTCTCTCTTGCTTCACTGTGCCCTGGCAGCAGGGACAGTCCACGCTACCGATCTGGCACTTCAAGGTGTTCGAGAGCTTTGCTAGTTATCTTCTCCAGGGAATGGTCTTCTCCTTAGAACACCAATGCTGGGTTTTGTGGAAAGTTATACCTTCCACTTAACCCTCAGAATGGAGCACGTGGCTCCGTATGTAATAACATCGAGGTTTTAACACACAGCAGCTATTATGCCAGTGTGCTCCTGGCAGCTCTTTTGACTTCTTTATTCCTGAATGTGGAGGTCAACTTTCCTCCTGGCAAGCCGGTGAGTTACAGAGGCAGGGACTACATGATGACAGTTCCTCTGTGGTCAAGAAAGAGGTGATCCTCAGCTGGGGCACCCTCATGGGGCTACCCCAGGATTATGCCTGGCATCACATTTACCAAACAGTCAGTCCCCAGTGGACCCCATGCTCTTTCAGAA
This sequence comes from Glis glis, assembly GCA_004027185.1. Lineage (NCBI taxonomy): Eukaryota > Metazoa > Chordata > Mammalia > Rodentia > Gliridae > Glis > Glis glis. The sequence continues at coordinate 131,685 of PVJS01000010.1, forward strand.
TAAGAACAGGGTCTCGTTTATTGGTATCTTCCCACACCTAGCACAGAGGTTGGCACCTGGTGAACCTTCAATAAATGATGGGTGGATGGATGGATGGACGGACGGATGGATGAATGGATGGATGGATGGATGGATGGATGAATGGATGGATGGATGGATGAACTAACAGAAGGAAGAAGGGAAGAAAAGGGAGGAAGGAGCTGATCTCAATTCCAGTGACATACAGACTCCATAGAAACAGCGCCTTTGTCCTTTGTCAGTCGCTTCTGTAATCAACAGGACTAGAACAGTGCACATACTGTAACAGAAACTAAATCAATACTTGTTGAATGAACAGATAAAGATTGAATAAACTAACCCACGCTCCCATTTGGAAAGTCGACTATAAATGATTACCACTCACGGACAAATCAAATTTCTCTGAGATGACTCCCTGGTCTGTTTGTTCCCCCAAATTATTAAGATGTTTAAAGATTCATGTGGATTAAACTGAATGGTGAAGGATGCTAACAAAAAGGGATGTCTCTTGCTGGCCAGGCAATGTACAAAGTTCAACAGCAGGAACAAGACACTGTCCCTGCCCTTCTGGAGCTACAAAAACCTAGAAAGTCACCCACAGAAGGGTGAAGACAACCTCGGGAGAAGGAGCAGGCGTCCTCAACGGTTTCACCCAGCTCCGGAGCGGGGTCCTGCCACCCCAGCTAGAGCGTGCTCCGGTAGAAATACAGAGTGACAGTATCAATTAATCCCTTCCTGATCCTAATGTCAGAAATGTAAGCCTTTTATGATGCAGTAAAACAATTTTTATGGGTTTTTCCATCCGTCTCATGTCTTGATGTATTTTTTAATCAAAAAGGATAAGAACAAGAAGTCGAGCGGATATAAATCTCCTGCCCATTTCTCTGGTTCTCTGCCCAGGGAGAAGAGGCAAGTTCCAGGGGTGTTCTACACCCGGCTACAGTGGTTCCTATCTTCAAGGAGTATTTTCCTGAAAGTAGCCTTCTTCTAGGGGTGGAGAGTCAGGCCTGGCCTTAATCAACAGACATATTCTCTGAAGACTGTGTGACCATGGAATCTCAGGAAGTCGGATCTCATGTATCCAAAACCTTGGATGTATCCTATTTCTTATTTCTGATGACAAAACAAACAAAAAAAGCATTCCTTCCATGAAATGTAAAAACCAGGAAAAAGCTCAAAGAAGAAAGAGGTGATTTTAGAATGTAATCTTAGACTTTTAGCCCATGGTTAAGATATGCAGATTTATATTTTGATAGTAATAGAATAATAGTAGAATTATTATGTCACCATTGACTTACTTTTATGGCTGATCTATAAATATGCCACCAATATTTTCTCATGTCAATATTCTACATTTTATGTACACATTCCATTTTGTCCTATTGTATAGACATAAAAAATTAACAAGTCTCTGTATTTGGAAGTTAGGCATGTTTTCAAAATTTTCCCATTATAAATAATGGTAAATCCTCCTTGTTCTCATCTCTCATAATTTCCTAGAAATGAAATTGCTCTGTCAAATGTACGCATATTTTTTAAGATTAGATGCATTTCTCCAATTGCTGTGTAAATATGCTCGTGGGATTTACACTCTCTCTAGCAAGGAGAAGTGCTGGCATTTTTTCTTATCTTTGCTATCACTGCCAGTGTTTAAGTCCTGCTACAACTTTCACATTTTTTTTTTTACTTGTGAACTAAAATGTTTTTGATGTGTTAAGCGACTTATTTCTATTCTTATTATTCCTTCTTCAGGGAAGAACTTCTGAGTGCTCTGCCCATTCTTTATTTTTTATTGATTTGTAGGAACATTTTACATATTGAAGTACTGGTCCATAATTTTCCACCAATGCTAAAGTAGCTTATTTTTTTAAAAAATTAATGGTGTCTCATTTCCTTTCTTCATCCACCCTCCCCGTTTTTCATTTGAAATTTCTCTTGCCTCATTACATGTCACACAGTGATGGTCACAGCAACCCTTAGGCAGAAGATACCCCACTACTGACTGCAGGGGTGCCACTAATATGTCTGCTGGGTGAGTTAAGGGATTTTCTTCAAGGTGGCTGTTCCCTGGGCAAACCTTGCACCTTGCACCTGCCAACCAGGTAGCAGCTGGCAGTTAGTGGAGAAACTGGTTCTGTACCCAACATTTTAGCCAAAGTCAGGCAGCAGCCACCCCAAAAGCCACCCCAAAAACTCTTCAGTGACATGGGAGCCACAGACAGGGTAAAGAATTTGGAGTCAGGGAACCTGCATTAGGCTCTACCTACTGGTCAGCAATGTCAACTTTTCTTATTCATAGCTTTCTCTTCGTCTCTGCAGACTAGCTCTTAAATCCAACCGAACGCACTTTCCAAATGGCTATATATTATCACAATGACTTGTTACCTTCTATTATTAATTCGAATTAGGAATGAGGTGGGATTACTTGGCCTGAAGCCCAAGGCAGCAGTGTTGGAAGCTGACTCGCAGAAGGGTTGTAGCTTAGAGAAACCTCAGGCTCCACGCCCCTTGAGAAAGCGTCGGTGATGGCTGAGGTATTGGTTAATATAACATGGTGCTGTTATTCTTGCTTTTCTCTTCATCCTTCCTTCTTTCCCCCTTTTCTTCTTGCGTTTCTCACACATCTGTTGAGCATCATTCTATGGTGCTCTATGCTGGGCCTCATGCCACTCCCCAAGGTACAGAACTGAGCAAAATTCAGGATGATCTGCAAAGGACTCAGAGTTTCAGGTCTGTAAGACCACTTCCTGTATGCCAAGGAGGGTCTCACTGGCAGGGGTCTGTTAATCAACTCGCCAGTTCTCCTAAAGGAAACATTCTCCTTTAGAAGACAGATAAGAGGCTGGTTGTGGTGGCCCATGCCTGTAATCCCAGTACTTGGGAGGCTGAGACAGGAGGATCTCAGGTTTGAGATCAGCCTCATCAATTAACTTAGTGAGACTCTCAGCAACCTACTGAGACCCTGTTTCAAAACAAAAAAATAAAAAGGGCTGGGGGTGTAGCCTGGATGTATAGGCTGGGGGTATAGCTTAGAGATAGAATGCCGCTGGGTTCAATCCTCAGTACCACCAAAAATAAAATAAAATAATAAAGAAGAGAGATAAGAATTGAAAAAAAGAGAGGGCAAGCAAGATGGAACATTTTCTGGTGAAATGACTGGACCAGGAGTCTGGGTACTGGGGCAGCTCTGGGTGGCAGGTAGGTGTGGTGCTTCTCTACACGGTGCTGGGAAATTAGGAAGGCAAAGACTGAATGCGAGATAGAACTGAACTCACCAGACCTTCGAGTAAACCAAGCCCTACAGCACCAGAAACTCCCAGGGTTCTACCTCCTGTGATCTATTTAATGTATTGTTTTCTCCCTCCTCCTTTCTCATTGTCAACTTTCAATCTTTGTGGAAGTCTTGGCTGGTCTGCTTTACATTTGGTTCACACTTGAGCTGGAGCATTAGGTGTTAAATGGCATCATGCTAAGGGTCATCCGGAGGACAGCAGAAGGATGGAGAACAAGGCCCCACAGGGGAAGGTCAAATTCGGCGGGCCAGAGGTCTGGTCTTTCACTTAGCTTTCTCTCTTCTTAGAGAAGAAGGCATTTTTTACTTTGAGAGCCACCCTGGAGATCTAAGGTTTCCTTACAGTAGTAGAAATGATTCCTTCATAACCAACAGTCGAGCAAAGCTTGGGGGTGTATTCATGTTGGGGTGCGGGGAGTGTCAGGCAAAGCTGACCATTGAGTTCCCAAGTCCAGAGGACCAAGAGGGCTGTGAGCAGATGGGGACAGGAAGGACAGGAGTTCAAGGAATGAGGGTGTGGAGAGGCAGGCCAGGAACTGGGGCAGCAGTGCTAGGCACTTGAGGAAAGATGGGGCCAGGTGAGAGTGGCCAGGAAGTAGCCAAGGAGAACTAAAGAGGAGGGGCTGGGCAGGGATAATGGACGCTGATAATGATCCCTGACTCGTAATTATAACCGGGAGGCACTGAAGATGTTGCCTTGTTAAAGGACGATTAAATTATCTCCACTCTGTTAAACTGATGGAGGCAGGACATGGGGCCACTGGCTTTTAGAATCTTCTTCAGAAAGAGGCAGGACACAACACGTGGCAGGGCTGCAGACCTGGAACAGTAACATACTAAGGGAAAGACTCCTGTCATCCTGTGTCCCTGTTGCCTACAGAATTCAGTCTGCCACTTAGCACAGCCTGGCCGTGGGCATCATGGCGGTGGTCTCAAAGATGAGACCCACGGCCATTGGGGAGGGAAGCTTGGACTTCCTGGTAGTCTTTGTGCACCCAGAGTGCAATCTTTGGAGAGCCATGCTGTGGGCCCATGACCACTGCCTCATTCCTGAAAATACATTCATCTCCTCGAGCTATCAATGCGGTGCCTTTCAAAGGCGCTCCTCGCCAGATACACAAAGAAATAACGAAAACCTTGGGGGAGGCTTCTGACGTCTCTGTTTAAAAAATTAGTTAGCTATAGTTCTGATGTTTTTCTCACTTTGCCACACAATCTTTCCTAATAAAATGGTAAATATTTATGGAGCCAGGTGCTAGGGCGATACAAAGAAAAATGAGCCACGGTCCCTCACCTTGAGGAGTTTCGACTTAATGATTATATAAGAATCTTTCTTTTTCTAAAACCAATGTCATCATGATTTAAATGCAGGCTCGGGACTTATTCAATAAATCTTACTGAGAATCATACTTGGGAAGGGACAATGTTTCTGGAAAACAAATGTTACAGGATGATAAATGTCTCCTTTTCCAATCTTCTCAGAGTTTCTGCATCTCAAAGAAGGGAGGCAAGGTTAAAGGGTCCCAGGACCCTGGCATCTTAGGGAGGGAAGGGAAGGGCTCCCAGGGATGACCCCTGTTGGGGAGCAGAGCTTCCAACTGGAGGGGCTGAGTGGCACCCTGCTCTCCCCTCCTCTTAAATTAAGAGTCAGCTAACTGTTGCTTGTACTTTCTTTCCTCCAAATTCTTTTAGTTCCATCTGTCAATAAATGTGATGTTAAGACCAAAGCGCCTGCCATCTGGTTATTCTTGTTCAGTCTCTCTCCTTCCCGACACCCCTTCTCCTCTCTCACACACCTGCTGTGGCTTTTTGTCACTTCACAACTACCATTCCCTCACCCACAGCGATGGGTGTATCTCTGGTTTTTGTGTTTATTTTGCTTTGGTAGAAAAAATACATATTCCTGGTAGGAAATTCAGGAAATGAAAATATACAAATTAGAAGTAAGTGTAAACCCATTAACTAGAAATTGGCACTGTTCATATCTCAATGAATATTTGATGACTTTCTGTTGATTAGATTGTTCAGTTGTTTGTTGTTAAAATCTTGTCCTAGCCGGGTGTGGTGGCATACCCTGTGATCCCAGTACTTTGGAGACTGAGACAGGAGGATTCCGGGTTCGCGATCAGCCACACCAATTTAGCAAGACTCTCAGCAACCTAATGAGGCCCTGTTTCAAAACCAAAAAAATAAAAAGGGCTCGGTGTGTAACTTGGAGGTAGAATGCCCCTTAGTTAAATCCCTAGTACCACAAAAAAGGGGGAAAAAGTCTTGATTTTTACCCAAGTGTGACTTTGAGTTTAGGTTTTAAGGTTAGACCACCATCCACATTCAACCATCAAGTTGAATGTCACATTATCAAGTGAGGCCTCTCTGACCCGTCCTCCCATTTAACAAATCAACATCTTTCCCCTGCCTGGGCCCTGGCACCTCTCAACCTCAGTCCCACCAAGGTCTTTATCACCATCTAGCACGCACACTCGTGCATGCACACACACACATACACACATGCACACTTACCCTGGGGAAAACACAAACTCCATGGAGACAGTAATTTTTGTTGAGTTTGCTGCCATGTCCCTAGAGTCCAAGGATGACAGAGTGCTGGAGAAGTAAGTCTTGGTTATCCCAAGAAGAGCAAATACTTCTCTTTCCCAACAGTAAAAAACACTACAGGTTGGGTACCCCTAATCCAAAAATCTGAGATAAAAAAACTCCCAAATCTGAAACACTTCTGGTCCTAAGCATTCAGATAAGGGATGGTTAACCTATATTAGAGACAGGACCAGCACTGGGGACAAAGGTCTTGCAGACTTGCCACTGTGCACTTCTCCAGCAAATGGGGACAGGAATGAGATCAGGAGACTGGGCAGCCAGTGTGGGCTCTGCTGCAAACCAACTGTTGATCTTGGGCACGTGGCATGTCCACTCTGACCCTCAGTTTCCTTCTTTATGGAAATGGCAGGGCTGGATGCAGGGACGCCCAAAGGCTCTTCCATTTCTTTATTCTATGCCGTGATACAGATGATGTAGTAAACAGCGTGGCATCCTTGGTATTCTACAAAGCCAAAGAAACAGGATCTGACAACCAACCCCCGCCCCTTCCAGGAGCACAGCTCTTGACAGTTGACAAAGATTCCCTTAGATTATCTCATCAATTTTATCTATTGGCTAATCAGCCCAAGTCTCAAACAGAGCTTCAGAATCAAGCACGGAATGTACCTAAATGCAGGGACAGAGCCGGAAGAGCTAAGGAGAGGAGGCAGCGGGAGGAAGGCTGGGAATCCATCAGTGAGATTGAATGCAACTTTAGAGAGAGGGAGAAAAAGAGCACCAAAAGGCAGGAGTTAATTTCCACATAATTCATCCAAATTTCATTTAAACACTCCTTCGGCAAGTGTCACACTCCCCCAATACAAAGGGATTGTACACACCTGTCTGGCTGGCCTCATTTACTTCTGGTGTTTTGCTGCTCTCCACTCTAATGGAAACAGAACCAAACCCAGGTGGTTTTCTCTGGCTCCCCCTCCCCCAAACTCGGCTGGAGGGGATGAAGAATCCTCAGGAAGCCAGTGCTGAAACTTCTTCAAGGCATTTAAGAGACTATATCAAGGCTCTGTTGAGTTATATAACTGCTCCTATTGTAATTCAGTGACTTTTATCAAAAGGCTAGATCTGAATTGCAGATGCAAATCTTCACATTCTTTCTGGATGAGTGACCACAGCAAGTGTGTTCTCCAGTTCTTCTAGAAGGCTGCAAGCCTGCAGGAGAAGCATTTTTTTTTAAGAGGAAGAGAGCTTCGGGGCAACAGTAAACTTATGCTCAGCAAATTATTCATTCATTCACCTGTTCATCCATCTGACGGATGATCACTGAGCGTGTACTATCAACAAGACACTGATGGAGGCAATGGGGGTAAAGAATCTCATTCAAGCCGGAGAGAAAGATGCAATCCATGAGCACTAGGAGTGAGGAAGCTGCTTCTCACCCTCATCACGGGTCTGCTCAGGTCCCTAGTCCCCACTCCACATTGGTGATGGAGAGTACCAACTCCTCAGGCTCAGATTCACATGCATCTGTGAGTTTCTACACTGCAGCCTGGAGTCCTCTCCCCAACCCCCAGCCCTGTGAGCTGCTTTTCTGGCTTCTGAGTTACTCGGGTCAGGACCTTGGAGAGCGCTTCTGATTTAAAGGACTTTCCCTCCAGCTGCCAGGCTGGGTAATCAGGGAAAGTGCCTATCCATCTCACAGGGTCAGTTGCTCATGGAACAGGGAGGGCCGAGAGGAAGCGCTGCACAGGATGCGGGGTTTCTGCTGCTATATTAAGACATGACTTCATTCCAGGGGACAAAACTCACTGAAATCTGGAAAATAAGTTTGCTTCTTGGCCTGGTGTTGAGAAAACACAGACACATGGGTAAGGAATCTCTGTCCTGCTACTCACTGGCTGCAGGACCATCTTAGATACTTGATTTGAAACTCTGAATTTCAGTGTCCCTATATGCGAGATGGACATAATGATATCTCCCCTTGGGCTTGCTATGACCATGAAATAAATGCTACCCATTTATTGAATATTTACAATGAGTCAGGCAGGGTGTGAAGCACTTTAATTTGATATATAGTCTTTTATTTAATCCAGTTGTGCTACTTGGATTAGCCTCGGAGTAAAGGTGCAGGTGAAGGGTTCTACATTTCTGTTTCCCAGGATGAGGGTTTTTTTCTCAGTGACTACATAGTTTTGGGTTCAAACATTTCCTTGGTGCACGAAGGACTTGGTGAGATTTCAGATAGAGTGGATCTAAACGTCTAGAGCCATGCTGTCTATTATGGTAGTCACTAGCGACATGTAGTCAATTTAGATGTACATTAATCAAAATTAGAGGAAATTAAAATTTCATTTCTTTAGTCAGATCAGCCATGTCTCAAGCACTCAATGAGCACCTGGGGCTAGCGGCTACCACATTAAACAGTACAGATGGAAAAATGTTTACGTCAGTGCAGAGAGTCCTGTTGGACAGAGCTTGGGCATGGGAAACAAGATAAGGGAGAAGAAATGAGAGAAAAGTCAAGAGAAACGCATGTGGGATGATTCCACGAAGGTTCGTGAAATTTTGACACCTTTTCAATAATTTCTCAGGGCTGATGGAGTGAGGCTGTTCTCATTGTGGGGCTGTTCTGACAAAGTACTTCCTGGGGTCTATGGATGGTTTTGTAGGACACCTTTAGTAGCTATGGTTACTAGCCACTCAATACTACTAAAAGGTATTAAATTTCCATATCTTTTACTAATTGGCCAAGATAAAGACATTTTTTAAAAGTCAGATAGAATCCACTTCAACAAGCCAAATGGTCCCCCTACCGTTTGCCCTGACAATGTTGATTCTGATAACCCAGCACTTAAGGAACACTCTACTTGAAATAAATTGTGCTCTAACTACCATGAGCCAGGGAATTGCATTTCGATGTTCATGGATGCGAGGAGTCATTAGTTTGAGTATTACCTGCCTCTTTCCTAAGGCTCTAACTTGCCCCCCACCCCCACCTCTGGGCAAATGCCATCACAAAACTCAACTTCAAAATGTCACAAAGCACTCCATTTTACCGAAGTCCTGGCTGGGGACAGGATTCCCTTCACAAGGTAACACTTCCCACCTACACCAACCTAACTGCTCCCCTCCACTCACCCCCCTGTACTAGCCTCACTCAGTTATTCATTCAACAAACATTTATGGAATGCTGCTAGGTGTCAAATATCATCATGCAAGAGTGATCAAGATAGGGTAGGAAAGATTCAATCCTCTAATCTCATGGAGTTTACATTGCTTTGGGAAAAGATAGACCAAAATAAAAATTTAAGACACACAACATGTCAAATGTTGATAGGAGCCACAGAAGCCAAAATAACGGGCAGGGTTTGGGGGGAAAATTTCCTTATATTTAGACATTAATTATCTTCTTGTGTGTGTGTGTGGTACTGGAGATTGAACTTATTATCCTCTGAGCTACACCCCAGCCCTTTAAATTTTTTTTTTTTAATTTTGAAATAGGGTCTAAGTTGCTGAGGCTGGCCTCAAGCCTGCAATCCTCCTGTATCAACCTCCCCAAGTACTGGGATCATAGGAGTGCGCCACCATGCCCAGCTAAATTAATTATCTTTAAAAATTATTTGAAATTGTCATTCAATTCAATATTTTTTTATTGAGCATTTACTATGTGTAGTGTTCTGAACACGGGAGTGAAAGCAATGAACAAAACAAAACAAAAATCCTAGCACTGGAGTATAAGCATGAGTGAACTCATACTCCAGTGCTAGAGAGAGGCAGTGAGTAAACCAGACACTGTGGCAGCTCAGGGGAAGGCAAGTGGTCAAGAGGTTGAGAGAAGGGAAGGGAGACGGGATCCCTGCCTACTACAAAGGTCTTGAAGCTGCTCACACAGCAACTTCATATGCATACATTGTTGTTTGCTACAATCCCTCATCCACACCTTGTACACCTGGCTACTTCCTCCTGCTCCCCATTCTCCTCCTCCTCCTCCTCCTCCTCCTCCTCCTCCTCCTCCTCCTCCTCTGAGCCCTAATTTTAGTAATAGTACTTTCTTTCCTGGAGCTCTTGCTGACCCTTTAAGGCAAAATTACTTGTTTCCTCCACTGGATCTTCCCTCTGCATTGTAAATACCTGGCTAATTTAGCATCATGCAATGCGGCATCATATTTACTACCCTGGGTCCATGTTATTTCCACTGAGTCCACATTCTTAAACTGATAAGACTGTGTCGTATCCATCATTATTCATTCTAGAAACTTCATGGACTACCACCCACAAACCTTGCCCAACTTCCCTACCTACAGAATAAATGAAGAGCCCCATGCCTTTTCTTTTCTTTCTTTCTTTTTTTTTTTTTTTTTTGGTGCTGGGTCAGAACCCAGGGCCTCATGCATGATAGGCAAGTGCTCTACCACTGAGCTACACCATGAGCCCCAAGATGTGTTTTACTTTCCACCTAATTCCTCTTCCACAAGGACTGATGTGACATTTAGCATTTATTTATTTATTTATTTATTTATTTATTTATTTAGTGCTGGGGATTGAACCTAGGGGTGTTCTATCTCTCAGTTACACCCCCAGCTCTATTTTATTTTTTATTTGGGAACAGGGTCTCACTAAGTTGCTAAGAGCTTCCCTAAGTTGCTGAGGCTGGCCTCAAACCTGCGATCCTCCATCTCTGTCTCCCAAGTACTGGGATTACAGGTGTGCACCACCATGCTCAGTCCTGATATGGCATTTAAATAAAATGACATGATATTTAAATGAAATGACATGACAAAAAATTTGGAATCGCATCGAGAACATGAAGCCTGCTTGGCCAGTAGGCATCGTTGCTATAACGATTACTAATCTAATCATTTCACGTCTGTTTTCTAACAGTATCACTTTACTCTTTATCCAGTGCATTCCTCAAGTGTTTCTGATTTTAGCCTGACCAGAGTGGGATGAAGCCCCCGCCTGTCTTCTGGTCCAGCCCTGGGCGGGCTCTGCGGCCCCTGGGCCCCTGTGCAGCATCTCTGCTCACCAACGGAGGGCTTACATTTGAAGGCACTATGTGGAGTTGGAGGTGGTTACTGGTGCTTTTTCATTAACTCCAACACTATCAAACTCAAATATGGTGGAGATTCTTTTTGTTTCCAGAGCCCACAGGACTGGCATTTTGGTGGTTCTCTGCTCTCAAAATGAGTTCTTGGCCCCGAGAAGGCCTTGCTGAGCTGCAGAGCTGCAGAGCTGCTCCCTTTCATGGGTTTTATTGTTATTCATTCACCTCTTTGCACCCCCTGGGGACAATTCCCTGGGCATGCTTTCCTCTTATCCCCCAGGTTTCTCTTGCACTTTTTTATTTTGTCTGTATATCCTCTGAAAGGGAAAGAACCTCTGCCGCTCAGGCAGACAACATGAGCCTAATACCCAAGGGTCCCACTGGAGTGGCTGTGAGTCCTTTGAGTCCTTGTGCAGAACGTCTTTGAGCCACAGAATCTTCTTTTTAAAACAGGGATAACAGGACCTGCTCGCAAGGCAGTGGGCAGGATAAGCACCTCCTCATTTTATTTGATTTATTTACTTATTTTCTTGGTACTGGTAATTGAACCCAGGGCAGTCTACCACTGAGCTTCACTCCCAGCTTTTTATTTTGTAACAGGGTCTTACTAAGTTGCTGAGGCTCTCCCTGAAGCTGTGATCCTCCCGTCTCAGCCTCCCAAGTACTGGGATTATAGGCATGCATCACCACACCTGGTCAAATACACACCTCTTAATATGACAGAGTTGCTATATGTGATTGTTATTAGTGCTGGTGTTCTATGCCTACTTCCAAGGTTAGTAGCATTCTGGAAGGCTGAGGGCACTGTTTTCTGAATAGCTGGGCATCAATTATATGTGACTATACCGAATACAGCTCAAGAACAAGCAGGAAGCTCTGCTCTTTATATACAGCTGCATGTGGTTAGGAAAGGGTTGGGTCATTATACCCACATCCGTGGAGGGCCAGACAGAGCCTCCGATAAAGACAGTTAAAATAGATGAATGCATATTCTCAGCTGAGCTGTCCCAGCCAGCGAGGACTCAATAATTTAAAAGACAATGCTGGATGCTCATTTCAAGGTGAGAGAAAGTTCTGAAGATGAAAGAATCTTCTGGAAATTTCCTTTTAATTAAAGTGCTGGCTGACTGCATTTCCCCGGAGCCTTAGCTCTTTGCCTGTGAAGGGGGAATCACAAGGGGCTTTGCTTATACAATAAGCCACTTAATTGGAAATTGGAACTCAATCATAAAGTTTATAGCCCCACTTTAGTGCCCAGCACTGGGTAGGTGCTAAAATCTTGTGAACAGTATGAATCCGTCCGTCTTGTTGGCTGGTGCTGCAGAGGCGGAAACAAAACTGAATTGGCAAACTGCAAGAGAAAAGAAGAGGAATTCAAGATATGGCTCCATTACTATGAAATGCAGACGAGGTCAGGGGCCAAAGAAAACCACCATTCCAGAGCCTGCTGTAATGCAAAATCTCGGCGGAGACAGAGGCCGACCTGTGAAGAGCTTCGCGGAATACTTCAAAACCAGAAAGACACAAGAGCTTCATTGGCAGTGTTCTGCAAAGAAGGGGTGCCTGAGAAGTACCGAGTTGCTGAATGAGTGGTGACAGTAAAGAGAAAAAGCAGGTGGACACACAGGCCATAGCAAGACTGATGAGGCCCGGTCGGCCAGTGGCAGGTGACAGATGAGCCCGTGCATCACCGAGGGAGATGCCAGGGAGAGGCGTCAAAAAGCTCCTGAGGTGAAGCTCTGAGAGCTGAGAGGCGAAGGGGCCAGGAGCGGGGGCTGCAGGGTCACAGACCCAGGGGGCAGCACGGGCTCACCTTGATTCCCTAGTCAAGTGATGTCAAAGGTCAGTGGGAGTTTATATAGGGTGCAAACACCTGCTGGACACTGTATTCTCCCTTTATATATAATATAATCTCCTTTGATTGCCCCCTAAACCCTTCATTGCAGAAAGTGATATCTTTTTTTTTTTTATACTAGGGATTAAATTAAGAGACATTCTACCTCTCAGCTACACCCCCAGCCCGTTTTATTTTTTATTTTGAAACAGGGTCTTGCTATGTTACCATGCACTGACCTTGAACCTGCAATCCTCCTGTCTCAGCCTTCCAAGTACTGAGATTACAGGCATCCCCCACCACACCCGGCTGAAAGCGACGTCTTGATTTTCAGTGGAGGAAACGGAGCCTCTAATAACACATTGTAGTTACACAGCAAATAGGAAGCAGCGTAGGGATTCAACACAGTCTTTCAAAAGGCCAGGGTCGTACACACAGAGAGCTCTGCAAATTCATTCACTAACACAATGCCGGAGAGCCCCCGAGAATCAATCTACAGATCAAATTAGCCTGTCAGTAAGGGAGTGACTTCTTTGAAGTCTCAATTTTTATTTTAATCACTTGTGCCCATTTTAAATTTTACCTTGTAATATCATTGTTTGAGTTTTGACTGAAAAAAATGTTTTATACTACTTACCATATGGAAGGACATACTGTGTCCTGGGGGCTTTGAACAGTGCCTGACATGATGAGGAGTGGGTATGGGGAGAGAGGAGGGCAGTAGGGAGGGGGCACACACCCCTGTGAAAGGCCATAGATTCTACAGTGCAGCCAGCTCTCTAACAAGCCATTTTCAGGGCAAGATAGAAATTATCAGAGCATCCCATTAAAGTCCAAATTGTATTTAATGGCTTGGGTAAGCGAGGAGAGGATTAGCATTCTGGTACACCACTTGGGTGTACTCTCTCAAATTGCACAAGAACCTATCCATGCTACTTTCCTGCTAAAAACCATCTCTGTCCAAATGGATATCCCTTTGAGCAGGGTGTTTTTAATATGTTCGTGTCTGTCATTTGTGGAGGTGATGAGACTGCTGAGCACAATGATGATGCGAGCTGAGTGCTGGACCCAGTACTGGCCAGTGTACTTCATCTACCTGGATGGCCCCCATTAGCCCCTCTTGACAAGACATGATGTGGGCGGTACTATCATACCCACTTTGTAGATGAGGACATTGAAGGGAAAGAGGGTTGGGCCAGTTACCCTAAGTGTTGCAGCTGGGACTTCTTGGGGCCAGGATTCCTATCCATGAATTTGGACTCAAGTGCCTTTATTTTTTTCTTTTGTGGTGCTAAGGATGGAACCCAAGGGTGTTTTCTCTCTCTGAGCTCCACCCCCAGCCCTACTTTATTTATTTATTTTTATTTTGAAATAGGGTCTCACTAAGTTACTGAGGGCCTTGCTAAGTTGCTGAGGCTGGCCTCTAACCTGCGATCTTCCCGTCTCAGCCTTGCAAGTACTAGGATTGTAGGCACAGGCCAGCACACCTGGCTAAGAGCCATTATTTTAAACAAGATGCCAGGTAGCCTGGATCCTTGGTCCACATTCATACAGTAGAAAGCTAATATCAGTGTGTCTATTCCCCTGAAATAAGCAAGAAGCCTTCCCACCCACTTGCTGTCTGGGGCCCTCTGTCTTCTGATCCGGTGGCAGGTGCAAGACACTTGCAAAGTGTAGAACAGTTGCTCATCCCTGCTCAAGGAGGTCCTCTAAAAGACGCTGCCCTGAGCATGGCAGTGCCCCTCTCCAGCTGACACAGGTTCAAGGATAAATGCCCAAGTGAAATTTGCTTTCTAAGCTCTTTGGCCCAGAAGCCAAGCTGAAGCATTGGTTTATAGATAGTGGTGATGCTCAGCAATGTATAAAGTTTTGCTAAGACAAGGCAGCACTGCACACGGTCACATGAGGAGCTCTGAAGCCAAAGAGTCCTGGGTGTGGATCTGGAATCCTTCCACTTACAGGTTGTTGGGTCCTGAGCACTGGATCTAACTGCCGTGCCTCAGTTCCCCATCTGGAAAATGGTGGTAGCAATATCTGCCTGTTGGAGCCAGTGTGAAGAGTAACTGAGATGACCTTCCCCAAATTTACTGCGACTTGATGGCTTGAGTAAATGAGTAAAGTGATTGAGCTGCTACTAAGATCTAGCATAGAGTAGGGCATGGGAAAGCGCCTAACAAATAGCCGTGTCTCACAAATGGTGGATGATAATGATGATAATTCCATTAAAATATTAGACATCGCATGGCCATATTTTATATTAATTGTTAAATTAACTAACATCCAGACCTTACAAATTTGTATCTTTTAAACAGATTCAAACTGCTTTCCCACCAATTTTTCAATGATTTTTCATATCTCCCCTGACAGGTAGGCAGCTCGACTTTTATTTTCCGCTAGAGTCATATGCTCATTTGTCAGGTGAGAAACGTGAGGTTCAGGGACATGAAAGGACTTCCATAAAGCCACCAAGTCTGTGATAGGTATCTCTGCTATACCTCAGACTAGAAATAGGCTCCTCCTTTTCCCCTCTGCCGGGGCTGCTTCCAAAATACCTGCAAGTTCTGCACAATCACAGCGAAGAAAGATAATCGGCTTCTCCCTCCGGGATCACACACAGGTCTCTGAGAGGGCAGGTGACTGTCCTCTAGTCTCTGTCCCCTGACCATGCTGCCTGTGTGCTGATAGCTGCACCCTGGGGCTCAGAGACAGCCTTTCTGCTCTCAGTCCTGCTACCCAAGCCCCAAGTCTAGAACTCCTGTTGATTCCTTCCTTTCTCTGTTTCTACCTGCAGTCTGTTAGCAAGGCCTGCAGGAACTAGTCCTGACCCCACTCCAACACCCCCATACACTTGCAGCCCTTCAGAGGCCCCGGCTTCCAGTCTTTCCCAACATCACGGAGTCTCTCATGCTTTTTTTTTTTTTTTTTTTTTGCAGTTCTTAGAACACTTCTCAGCATCTTCTCTGGGCCAGACCTTCCTTTCCTCCCTGATGTTCTATGGTTGCTGCCCAACCCCAGCCACCGGTCTCCATTGGGCTGCTCTTTTGCATCCTGCATAGCACTGACCATGACCACAATCATTTTTCTTCCTTATGGTCTAGCAAGCCCCTTGGCTATCTTGGTCAGCTGGTACAGGCTGAGTATTCATCATCTAAAAATCTGAAACCCCAAATGCTCGAAAACCTGAAGCGTTTTGACTGCTAACACCATGAGTGGAAAATTCCATGCCTGACCTCATATGGCAGATTGCAGTCAAAACACAGGCGCACTAAAAATATTGCATAAAATTAGCTCCAGGCTCTGTGTGTAAGGTGTATGTGAACCATACAGGGATTCTGTGTTTAGACTTGGTTCCTGTCTGCAAGACATCTCATTATGTATATGCGAATACTCCAAAACCCGATAAAAATCCAGAACCCAAAACACTCTGGTCCCAAGCATTTTGGATAAGGCATACTCAAATTATAAAGAGCGTAAAAACAAAGTTTCCCACCCCCAGTAGTACTTAAATTGGTGAGATCAAAACTGAGGTATGTATTTCCATATGACCAGTTTTTAAGCAGGTGAAGCCGTTGAGGGACCTGCGATGGTCTCAATGTGTCCCCCAAAGTCTTATGCTGAAACCTAGTTCCCAGTGTGATGGCATTAGGCATGGCACTGGAAGGTGACTGGGTCATGAGGGTGGAGGCCTTATGAATGAGATTGATGGGGTGTCCTTATAAAAGAGACCTAAAAATGAGCTACCTAGCCCTTTCCACCATGAGAGGGTGCAGCAAGAAGGTGCCTCTGAGCCAGTACCTGGGCCCTCACTGGAGACTGGATCTGCCAGCACCTTGATCTTGCACTTCCTAGTCTCCAGACCTGGGAGAAATAATTGCCTGTTGTTTATAAGTCATATAATTGCCAGTTGTCTTCCTTCCTTCCTCCCTTCCTTCTTTCCTTTCTTCTTTCTTGCAGTACTAGGGATTGAACCCAGGGCAGTTCTACCTCTGAGCTACAACCCCAGCCCTATTTTATTTTTATTTTTTTATTTTGAAACAAGGTCTCACTAAGTTGCTGTGGATCTCACCAAGTTGTTGAGGTTGGCCTCAAACCTGAGATCCTCCTGTCTCAGTCTCCCAAATACTGGGATTACAGGCATGCGCCACCATGCCCAGCATAAGCCACCATTTCATGATAATTTGCTGGCAGCCCAAACAAACCAGGACAGGTCTAAAGGAGCACACTTTCTTTCTTCTTCCCTCACCAATGAATTATATTACTTGTTTCCAAAAACTTTGTACAAACCTATGAAATCATCCTGTTTCACACAGAAGACAGTTCTTAAACCCAGTCTCCTACTTCACCTCACCAATCTGCATTTAAAAACCTCCCAACTTCCCTCTCTGTGGTGTATTCAGTGAATTCCTACATTGAAAAAAATTCAACTTTGTTTCTCTCTCTCTCTCTCTCTCTCTTGTGTGTGTGTTTATTTTTGTGTTTCCTCTTGTCAATGAAAACAAGCTTTTTCTGAGTATTCTGCTATACCTAGAGAGGCTGCACACGTAAGGATCCAAATCTCAGGCTCAGGAGCGGGACTCACAAGTTCAGAAATGAGTCCCACTATTTTCTTAGGCAAATGAAGTAACCTCTCTGTGCTCAGTTTACTCACTATAGACTAAAGACAAGAGGAACAAGGGCTGCACCCTCGAGTTGGCTGTTCCAGCGTGAGGGAATGCAAAAGCCAGCAATCATAATTAACCTGCATAATGTCTAGAAGAGTCCTCTGCTTCAGTAGAGATATTCCATATAAGATCAGTGCCAGAGCTCAGGGCTGAATTTTTGACAAGTTTTCGATGTGACTAAACATACAAAGTGTCCATGACATGTTCAATAAATGACAGCAACTATTCTAGAGCAAGGACTGAATATCAATACGACTTAATAATTACTTGCAACCTTTTACTAACGCTTTGCTAAATAACTGAAGTTAATGTAGGTAACCATTATCTATTACCCTCAACTTAGTGTTTTATTTTATTTATTTATTTATTTATTTGCAGTACGGGGGTTGAACCCAGGGGCATTCTACTTCCGAGCTACACCCCCAGCCCTATTTTTTATTCTTTATTTTGAAACAGGGTCTCACTAAGTTGCAGAGGGCCTCACTAAGTAGCTGAGGCTGGCCGCGAACCCGGATCTTCCGGTCTCAGCCTCCCAAGTACTGGGATTACAAGTGTGTGCCACCACGCCCGGCTCAACTTATTGTTTTAGAAGAGCTTTTATATACTTGATCTCAGTTTATTTACACTGTACAAAGCAAGGTTTATAGTGTACATATTTTATAGATGTTAAGGCTGAAGGTTAGAGATAGAATTGTGACTTATTACTAGCCCCACATAGGGAAGTTACATTTTATTTTATTTTTTTGTGAATTACATTTCCTTAAATCTCAAATAAGAGTAAAATTCCTCCATGCAGGATTGTTCTCTTAAAATGGTCTCTAGAATTCCTTAGAATGACGTGGTATACTACAGATTAGTACAGCCGCTATGGAGATCAGTGGGGAGGTTTGGCAGAAGACTGGGAATGGAACCACGATATGACCCAGTTATACCACTCTTGGGTCTCTTTCCAAAGGAATTGAAGTCAGAATCTTGTAGCAATGCATGCATATCCATGTTTATAGCATTACGATTCACAATAGCCAAATTATGGAACCAGCCTAGGTGCCCATCAACCGATGAATGGATTAGAAAACTGGGGTATGTACACACAATGGAATTTTACTCAGCCATAAAGAAGAACGAAATTATGTCATTTGCAGAAAAATGGATAGAACCTGGGAATATTATGCTAAGTGAGATTAGCCAGTTTCAGAAAGTGAATAGTTGTATGTTTTCTCTCACATGTGGAAGCTAGAGAGAAATCGGGTAACAAAAGAGACCTCAGACAAAGGAGGAGAGACTCCAGTGGAGTGATGGAGGTGTTTTAGGGGAAGGGGGGGAGGAGATGTAATGAAGGTAAGAGTTTAAGTAATGTTATGTATGTATATGAAATTATCAACACCAATCTCAATAACTTGTACAGGAAAGGGGAGGGATGGGGTGAAATATGGAGAGAAACACACCGAGTGCTGTGTGCATGTAAGTTCCTATCACTCTATACCTCACATTATGGAGGATAGCTACAATGCACCAATAAAAATATATTTTAAATAAAGAATGACATGGCAGGAAAAAGCAAGCTGTGATTAGAACATCTTGTTGAGAACAGTCACAGGAAGGCTGCATTTATCTGTATTCATAATGTTGAAACTACTGTCGCAGCCATCCAGCGTCTTAGAACTGCCCTCAGATTCCAGACCTCAAGGCTGGCATATGGTTCCCTTTGAGAATTAATTTGGTTTTTAGAAAAAAAAAAAAGCCAAGAATCCCACGCACTTCCAAATCTTGTAAATAAGATAAGTAGTAAATGGGGATAATCAGGGTTTGTTCTTTTGAAAAAAAATAAAACTTACTATAAAGCAGAGACATGTATAGTTCAAAAGCAATGTTGTCTCTGACTCCTGGGAGGACAGGCTTTAGAGCAGAGGCTCAGATACTGCATTTTGCCTGCTTGTCTTCTGCAGGATGAAGCCAGAGCGCTGTAGCAGGGTGGACTCCGGGGTCAGAGTGGACCCAGAGTGCAGGGCTTTCTGTCCTGAATGCGGTTAGGGTATGCCAAGGCAGGTGTCTATGGCAGGCTAGTGCTTGCAGTTTTCTCCTATCTCCTCCTCTTTTTTATTTTATGGCAGGTTTCGGTGGGATAGCTCTCACCCAGGATCAAAGTGGGGACCCCGTCTCATGAAGGCAACTGGTATAGTCCACTCCTGAGCTGTAACAATTGTAAGCAGCCAGCGAATGTCCTGGGATGGCACATCACAACCACGTCCAGGGCTCTTCTTCCCCCAGAGGACAGAGATAAGAGAGTCGTGGGGAACCGGGTCTGATACCTGCCCTACCTCTGCTTTCTTGGATACACAAAGCAATCCATTCCTTTATTATTTAAGCCATTTTGGTAAGTCCTAAACTCCTGTCTGTTCCCATAGCACCCATGTAATCATGTGTTGTAACAGACATTAGATATCTAAGGATACAATACATATATTTACATAATGAATATACAATACGTAGATTAAAATACACATATGACACACATGCGATGCCATGTGCAAGTATGCTTAGGCATTCCTCTCCCCTGCCCCGAAGCTTCTCGGAGTAGAAATGGGGTCCAATTCACCTTTGACCCTCCCGCGCTTGGCACATGGCTTTGCCAATAGTAAGGTGCTAAGTAGGCGATGCTGCCTTCAAAAGACCATCGGGTTTCAGCTTAAACACGTCTTTAGGCAGCAAAAGAATGAGCAAAGCACTCACTTCATCTCAATCTTCCCCAACCTGTCATCTTACCTGTCCAATTATTGATGCAAACACCCTTTGAGGACCAGGATGTTGACAATTTAGGCAAGGGGAAACATAATTACAGCGCATACTCTCCCCCCGGGAGACCATCTGGGCAGAACAACTCCACTGTGCTGGTGAAAGAAAAGCGGGTCTAACAGCTTCCTGGTTTCCCAGGTGGGTAAGCGCACGCCTTGCAACTGTCTGGCTGATTCTGACTGTGGTCTCTCCTTGCTGACTGTGTGACTTCAGGCGAGCCACTTAATCTAAGCCTTTGTGCCCTCATCTATAACAACGGGGACGATAAAAGTACCTTTGCTTACCTGACTGTTGGGAGATTAAGTAAGGCAATACACATGAAGCCATTAGTCTAATGAGTGGCATTATCAATAAATGGAACATATTGTTATTATTATTATTTTAGCATTGGCTAACATAGGAACCCATCCAAGCCAGTGGCTTAATGGACATTCACAGCTAAGCTATAGACTGAGTCGCCATCCCCAGTAGAAATGAAAGAGGATTGTCTGCTCTTAGCATAGGTGAGAGTTCGGGGGCAAGAGACACACCATCATTATTGCTGGATCAGGGAAAATTTCTGGAAGCTTCTGGGGAGATCCTGGAAGGCTTCCTGGCCCAGGCCAGGACCCTCCATGGATTGGGCCTAGAACAGAAAGAGGAGCCTGGAACTTGGGCAGGGGGTGGGCGGGGGCAGGCTGTGACACTTCAAAGCAGCTCCAAGGCTATATTGGAGAGACACAGGATTGAAAATACATTAAAGAGCGGGACTCAGAGGCGAGTGGATTAGAGCCACTCTCCGAGGCAGGGACCAGCTAATGAGGATTTTCTTGTCACCATCTGTAAAAGTTTATTACTTATACTTCAAAGGCGGTGAGCAGCGGAGGGGCTGGGGAGAGATGCCACTCCTCCCAAAAGCAGGAGCAGGAAACAGAAGATGCAGACAGGGGAGGGGATGGGAGATTGCCTCTGTCTGCTGCAAACAGCCACATCCCAGAGGACACTGATCCAGAGGCCTGCACCTACGAGGATCAGTAGCTACTGGTGGTCACAGGGTGGGAGGGCGATAGACGCGACAGAGAATTAGTTAACTGTAATGCAGAGGAAGAGATGGGCTGGTTTCCCTGCAGTGGCCTGCTGGCTGCCCTCAATTCTCATCTTGCACATTCTGGGTTTCTTTCTGGGAACTGGTAGGAGGTGGCCCAAATCTTTCTTAATCTTTACCTGCTTAACACCTAGCTGTCCATCAGCACATATTCAAATTGATCACAGGCCTGGTGGCCCAGAAAGGGCTGAAGGCAGTTGGTACTATGACTCTCCACCCACCCAGGCATGATGTGGCTGATCCTCTCCCTCCAGCCCCAGGCAAGTGCTTTTCAGTGGCTCACAGTCTGGTGGGGGATGGAGACATTAATTACAGAATCATGCAAATGCAATTCAATATAAAATGAAATGATGGCTGTGGTAAGTGCTACAAGGGGCAATACCTGGAGCTTGTGGAGGTTATAAAACAGGAGGAATCTACCTGGACAGGTGACATTCCTGAGGCAACGATGACAGAGGTGAGGTTGGGGGAACATGTAGGTGTCAACCAAGGGAAGGTGGGGTGGTGGGCTTATGGGAGATGGGGAAGAAAGTTTCAGTTTGAAGGAAGAGCAGGTGTAAAGACCCCGAGGTAGAGGGAGGGAGAATGAGTCGTTCCAGAAGCACAGGACATCAGCGTCTCTAGACAGAGAGAGGCAGGGAGGGACAAGTGTGAAGATGTGGATTTCACTAGGCAAGCAGACATGGAGAGCTATCTTTCTCTCTTCTCTGATGAAAGCTTTGTGTGCTCCCCACCTACCTTTCTAGCTCCTACTATGTGCTTTTACAGTACACAGTAGGAATTCAAGTGTAAGCATGGAGTAAATACAAGAGAATCTACTGGGCTTGTGCCAGGCATTTACACGTAGTACCTCACTAAATCCTGACATCAATTCAATTCACTGATAAAGAAGAGTCCAAGAACCCCAGAACCCCAAGGTCACAGAGGTGAAAAGTCGCTGAGTTGACGGTGTAGTCAGGTATGCTTCAGAAACCCTATAGTCCGGCTACTTGTGCAAAAGAGTCAGAAACTACCAGATGAGCTGCCGAACTACAGTAGCAAGGGAAGGAGGGTTTACCTGGAATACCTGAAACAGGATTTCTTTACTCAAAAAGTTGATGAATAACGATGAGTAGGAAAGGATGCAGCAGTTTTGGAAAACAACGTGGCAGTTCCTCAAAATGCTAAGCAAGGAGTTATCAAATGACCCAGCCATTCCACTCCTAGGTATTTACCACGAGAAATGAAAACATACATCTGTGCGAAGACTTGCACATGAATGTTCATGGCAGCATTGATCACGACAGCCAAAAAAAAAGGGGGAACTTAAATGGCCACCAAGGGAAGCATGGATAAGCAAAAGTGATACAGCTATACAACGGGATATTACTCAGCCACGGAAGGAACGCCACACTAACACATGCTCCAACATGGATAAAACATGAGAACATCATGCTAAGCCAAAGAAGCCAGCCAGAAGAGGGCATGTACTGTAGAGCTCCATTTATATGAAGTGTTTAGAACAGGCAATCTCACAGAGACAGAGAGTAGATTAGAAGTTCGTAGGGCTGGGGAACGGTGTGGGGGAATGAAGAGCGACTGCTGATCGGTACAGGTTTCTTTGGGGTGGGGTACTGAAAAGTTCTTTTTTTTTTGGTACTGGGGATTGAACCCAGGGACATTCGATCTCCAAGTTATACCCCCAGCCCTGTATTATTTTTTATTTTGAAACAGGGTCTTACTAAGTTGCTGAGGCTGGCCTTGGACCTGCAATCTTCCTGTCTCAGCCTCCTAAGTACTGGAATTACAGGCGTGTGCCACCATGTCAGACTATTATGCAATAGTTCCTGTGAAGTGTTAGTATTACGTTTGCCATGAGCTACTCCAGCAATGGGGCAGTGAACACAATGTAGACCCTTAAGTAGCCACAGTGATTTCTGAATGAGCTGATGGTATGCAAAAGCACAATGAGTCACCTTTGCAGACAAGTGCTCTATTCCCCACGTTTTTACAATATGTCCCAGTTCCAATGTGGACACAGAGTAAAGGTGGCGATCCCATGAGAGAAGGAACCTGCAGCCGATGGTATCAGGTAGGAGGAGGCAACTCCATTTTGAATGTCTCTATAGTAAAAGTAAAACAAAAATGTTCCCTATGCCATGAGCTCCTAAAGAGCCTGTCTTCATCAGAACTGAGCAGGCATGCAGCTCACTTCCTCCCCTGTCCATCCCTGTGCCCTGCAGTGCACAGAGGAGCCCTGGCTCAGGACAGCACTGTGATGAGTGGAATAAAATGGCCTGCCAGTGGGTGCAGCACATCCTCCCTGTGGCCCATCCAGAGGCTGAGTGGAGCGTTGGCTCTGGATCGCTAGGTTTGCAGAAGTGAGCAGGCATCTATCTGGAGCGACTGCTAATACCAGCGCCATAGCAGAGACGAGAGGATCCAAGAGGGCTCTACTAATCCCTGCGCAGCTCAGGCGTCATCCGCACTCCTCCAAGGCTGCAGGGATTGGAGTCGGTTTCTCAGGAAGAAGAAAAGGCTCCCTGGGCCCATTGGGGATGCCTTAGACATCTGAAGGGTAACACTGGGGAGAGGGATTTATTCTGCGTGGTGAGGGATAAAAGCAGGCACAAAAGCAGCAGCGACAGGAGATTTGGGGTTGAATGGGAAGAATGCTCCAAGGCCAGAGTGCTCTGGAAGCACCGTGGGCTGTCAGGATAGGTGGTGAGTTCCCTGTCACTGGGGGGATCGGTCCACAGGCTGCATGATGACTTGGGTAAGGTGATCGGCCATCCCAGGCTTTCAGGATTCCTTGTCATGCTGGAATTGGGTCCTTTCGGGAATTAACTCTTGTCATTTCGAATCAATTTCCTTTCTTTTCCCTTACTTACTGATGCTTACTAAATGGCGGTTTTGACAACAACCTAGCTCCCAGAATAGCCAGCACTCTGTTCTATTAAGCCCTGGATGGTCTACACTGCATGCAACTACAGATTGAGCATCCCTGACCTGAAAATCCCAAATCCAAAACTTTTTGAGTACCGCGGCACAGGGCACCGTTAAGTGGACGAGTACACCCCCATGTAATTTTGTTTCATGCACAAATTTAAAAAAAAAAAACATTGCATACAATTATCTTCAGGCTGTGTGAATAAGGTATTTATGAAACACACATGGATTTTATGTTTAGACTTGGGTTTTGTCCTCAGGGTATTTCTTATTATGTTCCAAAATGTGAAAGGAAAAAACAAATCTGAAGCACTTCTGGACCCAGCATTTCGCATAAGGGGTCCTCAGCCTGTATCATGCAGTCTTCCTTAGCAGGGACTTGTTCTGCCATCGGGATACCCCAGAGCCCTGAAGCACAGTAGGTGTGAAATGTGCAAATCACAGGGCCAGTGTCCCCTGCTTTCCAATTACCCCCTGACCACAGGACTCAGCTAGGTAGACTCCCTGGCACTTATCTGGCTTCCCTTTGAGATGAGATTTTTCCCTGAAGGGAGAAATGGGGTCTCATTTTAAACCTCTCCCTCTAAGGGTACTTTTTTTTTTCCAGTACTGGGGATTGAACCCAGGGGCATTCTACCTCTGAGCTACACCCCCAGACCTATTTTTTATTCTTTATTTTGAAACAGGGTCTCACTAAGTTGTGGAGGGCCTCACTAAGTAGCTGAGGCTGGCCGCGAACCCAGATCCTCCAGTCTCAGCCTCCCAAGTACTGGGATTACAAGCATGCGCCACCATGCCCGGCTCAGGCTGACTTTTTATTTGTTTGTTAACTCAAAGAAAGATATATTCTTCTTACTCAGAGCTGAGGAGGCAGCTGCTGCTTCTGGACTCATTTTCTAGTTAAGTCCAGCAATATAGGGCAACTCTGGACAAGGCACAGAAACCACACATTTCCTGGTGCCACAGATCAAGCTGCTCAGAGCAAGGCTCGAACATCAGGTACCCATAGCTACTTCTGCCCTGCGGGGGACCCTTCCTGTCCAACTAGGCTGAATCTACGGTGCAACATTCCCTTGGAGAGCAGCTGAGAAAGTGTCCAGGAGTGAATGTATCTCGTACTTTAGTTAGAATTCCAGGAGAATTCTGACTTGTCTAGCCAGTTTAGCAAGCTACTCACCTTCTCTTAAAACTGATGAAGATTGTTTGGGCAGCATCAGATCCTTAGGGCAAATTGTCAGGAGTCCCCAGAGCCGGGCAGAGTCTTGCTCAGGGTTTTCACAGGTGGAAGGGGTGGGAATGGGTAGCCATGAATAGACTAGAGAACCAATGGTCACTGTTTTAGTAGTCTCACTGCTGTGACCCAGAATATCTGACACACAAAATTTAAGAGGAAGGAAGATTTATTTGCTTATGGGTCTGATGACTTCAGTCCATGTATGTAGTTCACTTATGACTGCAGTCAAGCAGGAGCCGGGACTCCAGGTCCTCAGGGCATGATGGCAGGGAACAGGGAGAACAAGGGGAGGGGGCAAGGGCATATATAGGCCCCAAGGACACACTCCCAAGGACCCATCTTGGAGCATGGCTGCCACCAGAGCATGAGATCTGAGGGACATTTGATTCAAACCCTAAGGGTCGTCATAGAATCACATGCCCTGATCCCAGCATACATATTCCCCTAGCCACGGTGACAGTCAAAGGAAACAGTAAGCATGAGTTGCAATTTAGCAGGCTGATACGATGGCATCCCATGCAAAGGATCAGCTGTTGCAAAGGCAAAGAGACCTGAGGTCTTTCTGACAGGAGAGCTGCTGGCTCAGGAAGTTGCAAATCAAACAAAGTGGTCAGTTGGGGCAATTGGTACAGGAAGTGGATCCTAGAGGGGGGCTTTGAGTGTGTGGCTAAGGATGCTGACAGCCCTCAGGTATATGCCAGGGGCATGAGATTCTGACACAGGAGCCACACGAACCAAAAGTGACATTATGCTAAGTGAGATAAGCCAGACACAAGAGGACAGAGACTGTATGATTCCATTGGTAGGCGGTACTTAGAACAGTCAAAGGTACAGAAACGAAAGTAAAATGTTGGTTGCCAGGGGCGGGAGGAAGGGGAGGATGGGGAGTTATTATTATTTAACAGATGTAGCGTTTCAATTTGGGAAGATGAAAAAATTCTGGAGCTGCAAGACAGAGATGGCTGTATAACAGAGTGAACAGACTTCAGGCCAATGAACTCTCAATGTAAAAATGGTAAGACGGTTAAAAAATGTGTACTTTACCACAATAATGTTTTTATTCATTTTTAAATTAATTAATTAATTAAATTTGTATGTGGTGCTGGAGATTGAACCCAGGGGCATTCTACCTCTGAGCTACACCCTCAGACCTATTTTTTATTTTATTTTATTTATTTTTATTTTGAAACAGGGTCTTGCTAAGTTGCTGAAGCTAGCCTCGAACCTGCAATCCTCCTGGCCTCAGCCTCCCAAGTACTGGGATTACAGGTAGGCATGCGCCACCACACCTGGCCACAATAAAATTTTTTTTAAAAAGAAAAAAAAATCTTCCCAAGCAGCCCGGCTGGTAGAAGCATGCTCAGGAGCACTGTAATCTGCAGGAACAGCAGAATCGTGGCCTGTTCTGTACTGTGTGGGCTGGAATCACCTCCTCACAGGGACGGCTGCAGACTCACTCTTTACAAATAATCTAGCAGTTTTAAATAGCTGTCACCTCCTGAAAGAGGTGAGCCTTTCAATCACACGCTCTCTGCCTCTCCTCCCCAAGTTTCTGACACATGTCCCTAATTTTTTGCCTCAGTTGAGGGAAGAAAGGAGATGGAACTCACACAGCCACACTTCCCTTTGATAACGTGCTCCCTCTCCTAATTAACAAGACCCCACACAACTAAACATCTGCCAGCTTCAAAAACTTCCACAGAGATGAGCTTTCATCACGGTGGAGCCCACAGTGTCTAGACTGCACAAGGGAATTTCACGCAGCCAAAATCAGACGGCTGCACTCGGCTCATTCCTCCCACCCTGGGAAAGGCATGGGCCACCGCAGGGAGGTGGGAACCAGGCAGATGCACTCGTTGCCAACCTGCAGGAGCACTGAGAGTCCCAAAGCAGTCTTTCCCCTTCTTCCCACACTGGGCAACCAGGTAGGAGAGAGAAGTTCCAGGTAGGTTCATGGGCGACCAGGTAGGAAAAGTACCAGATAGGTTCACGGGCAACCAGGTAGGAGAAGTACCAGGTAGGTTCATGG
This sequence comes from Glis glis, assembly GCA_004027185.1. Taxonomy (NCBI): domain Eukaryota; kingdom Metazoa; phylum Chordata; class Mammalia; order Rodentia; family Gliridae; genus Glis; species Glis glis. Next base: position 159,152 of record PVJS01000010.1, read on the forward strand.
GCAACCAGGTAGGAGAAGTACCAGGTAGGTTCATGGGTAACCAGGTAGGAGAAGTACCAGATAGGTTCAATGGCAACCAGGTAGGAACAATGATGATCCCATCCTTAGAAATTCCCTGGAAGTGTTTTCTATTCAGTAACTCAACACCCAAGTTTATACGTTTGATTTTCTTTCTGAAGATTCTCTTTCTTTGGCGTCTCTTCTTTTTCTCTGGTTCCCTTCGCAGGAAATGCAGAGAGAACTGTCATTTGGTGATCTCATCCAACAATTTCTGTCATGCCTATAAATCACTTAGTGCTTCCCGGCGAAAGTTACAGTGTACATCTTGACATCTCTATAGGAATTATGCAGGTGCATCCAAAGGTTGATTCACAACTTTCACATACACCCCAACTGAACCATCACATCCTGGCGAGCATTAAAAAACACTGCTGCACATGATTACTTCCTGTGATTTTTGTCTCAGGAGAAGCATCCATCCAACTGTGATGGTGTTTGCATGTGAAAGAAAAATATGGCAGAAAAAATGTTGAAAAAAAAACCCAGATGAATTCAAATGGTGGGGATGTCTTTGAACCACAACTGTTTTCCTCTCTAGAGTCATTAGTGCTAATTACTAACAACTACCCTGGTGACAATTGCTGGCAGTTACTTAGCTGCTAATTGGCTTCAATTTACCGCTCTGATTGTGTGGTCACAGGTATATATTTGCTTGGGGAGTGAGGAAAAGGAACAGGTAGATCAGGGCTTAGCCTCTCCTTATTAAGACATGCCCTGCCGGAAGTGTTCCGCCTGGGCCAGGGCTCTCAAGCTTTCCCCGGCATCATAATCACCTGGAAGGTTTGTTAAAGTGCAGATTGCAGGAGAGCCCCGGCCCCCATCCCGGTTATTGATTTAGTAGGTCTTGGTGGGGCCCGAGACTTGGAATATCTAACATGTTCCCAAGTGATGTTCACGCTGCTCGCCCCAGGGCCACCTGCTGAAAACCACTGTTCTCATCAACACTGTCCCCGTCAACTCTCCTCCCAGGCAGGATGCCTCTCCCTGCCCCAGCTGTGCAACAGAACTACATCAGAGGTCCCAAGCACACACAGCAATGCAAGGGAGAGAGGTGCCACATTTGACAGAGGGGCAGCTATAGAAAGGGGGATTTTAGAAATGAGGGATTGGTTAATGTTTTCCCCAAACCTAACGAGTACTCTACAATCACTTTATTTTCCATTTCATTTGGACAGAAATGAATTGTAGAAAGATTAGAGGAATTGCCAATGATGCACACGTACCTGGGCTTCGTCTAGCTATGACAACTGGCAGTTAGGACAAAGTCCCAAATGTCACTCCGGGGGCTCTCCTATGACCTTACATTTCATCTATATTAAGACCTAAAGGCGGGGTGGAAGAACATGCCCGTATTTAGGAGGCTGAGACAGAAGAATCATAGATTCAAGACCCTCAGCTACTTAGCAAGATGCTGTTTCAGAACAAAAATAAATAAATAAATAAAATAGGGCTGTGCAGTGCAGCTCAGAGGTAGAATGCTCCTGGGTTCAATCCCTAGTACCACACACACACACACACACATACACACACAAACACACAAATAAATAAATAAAACAAAACAAAATAAAATGAAAGCCCTAAAGAAACAGAATGTAAATTCAGCAATAAATAAGCAGTCCAGCACCTATCTAACAGATTAGAGAATAAAGCTGAGGGACAAGCTCATTATTCCATTCAACAAACTACCATGGTCGGGCAGTATGCAGTAGTCAAGAAAATCTAAATAATCATAATAATAACCAAAGCCCCAACCATGCACAAGCAGTGTGAAGACCTTAGCCCTGGTCCCTGCGGCCACACTGCAAGGGCGGCGGTGAGGGCAGCCAATGGGAATACAGCGTTTCCCACGTCCCGTCTCCTCCAGGCATTTTAGACATATTGCCTTATGTAGCCACCATAATGACACTGAGCCACAGAGAGGTTCAATGACGTGGCCAGCGTCATCCTGACCATCAGAGGAGGTGGCAAAGTCTGGACTCAGGCGGCCTGGCTGTGGGAGATGGGAGTGATGTCACCTGGGAAACCTGAAGTCCTCAGAGGTTAGAAACCAACGCTGCTTTTGGTGCTCCAGTCTGTTCCACGTGCCCCAGGATCCCCATGATCGGCTCGTGGTCCCTGGCCACGGGAGGAGGAAGATGCATGAACGAGGAGCAGAATTCAAGGTGGAGCGTGAGCCAGTCTGATCTGCCAGGCAATTCATCACACACAAGGTGGCTTTCTTCCTGTTCTCCTGATGGGCTATTAAACCACTAAGGAGACCAATCTGGGGCAGCCAGATTTTGCTCCCATTTGCACAGATGTCTCCACATGTGGCAGCTGTACGTGGGCACCTTCACACGCAGCTTTTATTGCTATTTCTTTAAGTTGCCGAGCCCACCAGTTGTAACCTGTGTATGTGCTGCCTTATGCCTCGACGTGGGATAATCTGGAAGCTTCACAGCTGATGGGCTAATATTTCTTGAATACCCTTTAAACTGTTAAGCAGACTAGGAGCCTCTGACACAGGCAGCACGAGTTTTCTACATCTTATCCATGTTGCTACCGCAGAGAACGAGGCCGGATTCAACTCTGCATCATAAACCCCAGAGCAGCCCCGGCTCTGTTATCATCGTTCCCAAATGTTCTAAGGATTTAGGTGACCTAAGCAGCTCCACTGCTGGGACTAATCCCATAAAGACAGGATGAATTCTGCCGAGAGAACAGAAACCCCCAAGAGCTGTGACATCTGCAAGCCCTGATGGCAGGGAGGGAATGCTTCAGCCTAGGAAAGGACTTGGGAGAAGTAACACATTTAGGAGGAGCAGCACGTCCCGGCCGTGGGAAGACCCCAGCTTCTCTTCCTCTCCCTGCCTCAACTGTTTCCTGCATCCTGGGAAGACAAATCCGAGTCATGTCAACGTTGCCTGGTTCCTGCCATTCCAAGCAGGGGGATGCAACCAATGTATCATCCCATCTGATCTCTTTATTTTATGGATAGGAAAAGTAAGGTTGGGAAAGGGAACAGTTTGTGTGGGCTGGTCATACAATCAATATATTAAAGGCCACTTTTTAAATAAAAAACACTATAAAAATCAAAATACTGGGTAGAACATCATTATGAGCTAAAACATTACATTTACCTCTGCCATAATGCTCTCTCTCTCTCTCTCTCTCTCTCTCTCTGATTACACTAAAAAAGTGGCACGTCCCTCTTAGGATGAAAACTGACAGGGTAGATTAAGAACCTTAAGAAAATTCAAATCCTTTGACCCAGAAATCGTACTATGCTAATTTATACTAAAAAACAAATCTGAAATAGGGAAGGATACATGCCGAAGAAATGTAACAAGCTCTTCATTAAATCTTCAAAAAAATCAGAAATATCCTCACTGGCCCCCCAAAAGAGAATGTCTTCAAAAGATGACTATATATCATGAGATGGAAATTTACCCAGTTAGTAAAACTGATAGTTATAGAGATCAATAATGGTTTTTTGTTTGTTTTTGTTTTTGAGATGCTGGGGATCTAACCCAGGGCCCTGTGCACCATAGACAAGCACTCTACCAGTGAGCTACACCCCCAGTCCCAAAGATCAATAATGTTAAGTGAAAATAAAAAACCAGGAATCAGAACAGCATATAGAAGGAATACAAATTTCTTTAAGAATATACAGAAAAGTAGATTGGAAGTAACTAATCAAATTGTGGTGATCTCTAGGTAGCAGTAAATGTACAATTTATGTCTCTTCTCCCCTAATTTTCTCTAGTCCTTAACATATCCTGTGATATCCTCTACAAACAAGAAAATGCACTCAACATTATTTTTATGTTATTTTTTAAATGCCTGAGCCAGATGTCTTCTGTCACCCTGACCAAGGCCTTTGCAAAAAGAGATGCCTAATGCCCAAGGGTCCGAAGATGCAAAGCTTGCCTCCAGATGGCTTTGCGAGTGAGACTCAGGTAGAAGCATGGCTGGCAGGAAGTGCTCTGCTGTGACCATTAATCAAAGACTCAAATAAAAGTGAGGAATGTAAAAGAAAGGCGCTGCAGAGAGGCCTGCTTGCAGAAAAGAAATCGTGTGCAGGCATGGAAAAAAAGATTTGTAACAAATGTAGCCAGTTAGTAAGATTAATGAAAGGAGAAACCACTTTGCATACTGGTCATTCTTCAATAATTTAAGGGTAATCGAGACTAATTTCAAGGTAATAAGAAAAGCTACCCATGTCTAAATTTTGGCTGCGATTCCTCTGTGTGCTAAATGGGCTGAACCTCGTGAAATCGGTGCATTATCCAGCACACAAGAACTCACTCTTGTTCTCTGGCCAGGGCTCTGAATCTTACAAAGGGCATCCAGAATGCTGGAGACTAGCAGCAGGAAAACTCTCTGTCTGGGAAAATCAGTGTTAAACAGGTGGATAAATGACGGTCCAGGAGGGAGGGAGATGTCATCTTCCCGGATAAAAAGGAATTTCAAAAACACATGCAAAAGAGGAGACTGAGTAAGATCTCCCTGGATTGCAACAGGACTGACAGAACCCTTGAGTTGGAAGGGACATGAATTCATTTTCTGAGCCTAGAACACTCCCACGTATGTGAAAAAGCAGCATGTCTCCGGTTGGGATGCTGGCTGAGAGAGTGCAATGACAGATGCAGAAAGTTCTAGAGACTAAAAAGTGGATGCTCCCATTTCAAAGTGTGTGTGTGTGTGTGTGTGTGTGTGTGTGTGTGTAAATGGTGATGCATATTTATATAGATGCATGCATACCTATGTCTACATGCATGTATTGCACATACATACATTTAAATAGGCATAGCCTTATTTCACTCAGCCAGTCTATATATGGAAGAGCTAATCAGCTGAGCTCCAACACTATTTAAGTTGAATTAGAAACACAGACCTATATAGAGCTGAGAGAAGCACTTCATTTTATAGAAGGAATCAGTCAAGGTCTAAAGAGAGTGGCTATCCTGAGTTCACGGAGAGCGTCAATGACGCAGAGAGCTGTACCGGGGCTGCCTGTGAGCAGCGTGACCTGGGCCCTGTGCTAAGTGCTTTATGTGCAGTACAACTCGGGGCCAGGTGGCGCCCCTACCTCTATTCTACAGAGGAAAACAAAACAACTGATATGGAGAAGTTATCTGCTCAAGGTATTAGCAAACAGTAGAGCCAAGATGGGACCCTGTGTGGTGTGATTTCAGACCACAAGCTCTCGACCCCAAAGCCTCCTTTGTTGGTACATCCAGGCCTGGGGGCCCCAATGTCCCCTCTTTTGCACGATTACAAGTGCTTTCTCCATTGCTAACTGACATGTGGAGACCTAGACCAATGGCAAATCCATCCACGCCAGTTGGTTCATTTCAAACATCTCCAAAAAGGTGCGCTCCGGGAGGGAGGGCAGGGGGCTGGCTGGTTGTTGTTTGTTGCTTTTGTCTCCCAAGAGTACTTAGAAGAGTACTAGGTACACGATAGGAACTAGACCCAGATTTGTGGAATGAATTAGTTAATTCTGATGGAAAGCAGAAAGCAAAAATCCAGGGTTTCCTTTCCCAGAATGTTGCACAAGACAGGAGCTCTGAGCTCATCCCGGCCACATGCAATAGGAAACGATCGGAAAGGCTCCCCAGGTGAGAAGTGCCCTCACTCTGTGGACCAAAGAAGCCAGGGAGGGAGGGGTGCTCCTCCACATGATTGGCCAGAAGGTGGTGCTGAGGCCGGCATGGGCCCTGGCCTCCCGCATGAGGCTGCACATTTGTCCCAATTCCAGGGTATCCCAGGGGTACTCCACACATGAGGGGTGCTTAGTGAAGCACAGGCTCCTGTGACTTTGTGAAAGTCAATGCATACGTGCACATAGAGGGCTCTGAGAAGTGTTGAAACAGAGAAATCAGTTGCCTGTCCTTCCTTCCCTCCCTCCCTCCCCTTCTTCCTTTTTTCTTCTGGTACTGAGGACTGAACTCAGGGGCATTCTACCTCCAAGCTACACCTTCAGTCCTTTTTTTATTTTTTGTCTTGAAACAGGGTCTCACTAAATTGCTGAGGCTGGCCTTGATCCTGCGATCCTCCTGTCTCAGCCTCCCAAGTACTGAGATTACAGGTGTGTGCCACCATGCCTACTGAAGTTGTCCTTTTTCAAACTCCGCCTCCCTCCAGCACATCTGAGATCAGTACCCTCCTACTCAACAGCTATGAACACACTTTGCAAAGGAGTGCATACAAGCATACCCTCCAAAGCCCAGGAGGAATTCAGCCTCTCATGCCAAGGCACCTTCACAGTGGCTTGACCCTCAGGGCTCTGGATCTTGCAAGTGTAACCCAGAATGGCAAAGGCCGGTGGAAGGAAATCGCTTCTGCCCGATGAGACCCATGCTAAGCAGGTGGAGTCCCGAGCACCGCTCTCCCTCCCCTGACCTCTCATCTTTTGCCTTGTCCCCTCAAGAAAGAACACTTCAGCTCGTGAGCCCACAAATGCTGAGCACCAGCTGTGCACGGGCACTGTGCAAACCTCAGAGAGCCCAGAGTGACTCCCTCCAGGATCTTACACACCACCAGTGCGAGGACAGCAGCGAATTATAAGCAGAGAAATACATGTGAGAGACAAGGAGGGTGTAAGAGGCTGTTTGAGAGGGCTCTTGCGGTCAGCCCTCTGTTCAGGAAACTAGGGAATGAGCAATAGGGTCATCTGGGGTCAGAGACTTCCAGGCAGAGGAACTAGCAAGCAGGAAGCCAGGAGGCAGACATGAGCTGGGGAGACAAAGAAACAGCAGGACGTGCATGGGCTGAAGAGGCATGAGGACAGGGGAGGAGCCCGCATCCCAGCATCCCAGCATCCCAGCATCCCAGCATCCCAGCATCCCTGCATCCCCGCATCCCCGCATCCCCGCATCCCCGCATCCCAGCATCCCAGCATCCCTGCCAGGTCCACCTCAGGCCCAGCGATCTACACAGCCCTGTACTGATAAAGGCTCTGTGCTTGCTTGGTTCAGGGCTCGGCTGCTCCATTTTGAAATTCTTCAAAACAGGGCAATTCTTCAAAAGGGGGCCTCGCCTTTAATTATGCATGGGTCCCTACCAATCAGATAGTTGATCCGACTTTGCCAAGAGTAAGGGGGAGGTGTCCCCACTTCCATTTAAGCACCTAGGTCCCCTGTTCACTAGACAGTGATGACAAGAATTCCACACGTGTATCCCTGGGCTCACCGTCATTTTCTTTTTAAATGTTTACTGAAGTCTTAAAGAGAAAACAAACGCTCTTGTGCTGCAGCCTGGGTCTCGAAAATGCCACCGACTCTTTATTATCTACATTAATAGAGGGAATGCGGAGTGTGAATAATTCAGAAGAGCTGATGAAAATCCCCAGCTCTGGAAGCAGCATGCGGCTGTTTTTCTGCAGAGTCTCCTTAATTGTGAATAAGTATTAACTGATAATCCTGGGGCCCTGCAGCCTGAGCCACTGGAAAGCTCACTCTGGGTTACTTAGGAAAGCTACTGTGGGGTGGAAAATTGGGAAGTGGCTGCAAGCTCATAACCTGCCCCCCCATCATCACCCACCAAAAATAAGACACACTCTAACTCCTAGGAGAGCTCCCCTCCAGGAAAAGTATAAACTCTGCTGAGTAGGTCTGCAAAAAGAATGCATAATGCACACAGGGCTCCATGCAGAACTTCAGAGAAAGTTCGAGAACCTCTGGAATCTACCTATAGACCCACAGAAGAGCTCCTGGATGAAGAAGGAAGGTGCAAAGCAAAGAACTGGCCCAGTCGCCAATGTATGCATCCAACAGAGACAGCACACCCTCAGGAAGAAGGGGCGGAGTCAGGTCAAAGTGACTTCATCTGGAAAAATTAGGCCACAAAGCTGGACCCCGGTGAGGAGGGCCTAGAGATGATACGCAGAACTACATGAGGCTAAATTCACTTTCCTTGCTGTCTTTAGATCACTTTGACCCCTACAGACTTCTCCACCATCAGAGGCTCCTTCTTCCCAAGACAATTGGGGCCCCCATGGGACCTGAGGAAATACATCCAAGAAGACACCCATCTGACAACTTGAAGCTTTGAGCTAAGACACAGGAATGAGGCTGACACGTGTGGAGAGCGTCATGCAGAGCACCTAAGTTAAGAGACTTAACATACATTGATTCGTGGAGTCTCACGCTAACCCTGTGAATAACACTGTTACTAGCATACCCATTTTACATATGGGAAATGGAGGCCCAGACAAGTTGAATCACCTACCCAAGGCCGGCAAGTGGCAGACTCAGGATAGGAGTCCAGGCAGACGGGTTCTGGAGTCTGGGTCCTTTTTCACTACTATTGACCATTTCAGTGTCTGATCTATGGCCTCCCCCAAGGGGTCCTCTCAGGCCAGCAAGCCAAGGGGAATTCAAAAGGATAGGAGTCAAAGTAGAAAGATGGGCATGGTGGCCCATGGTTGTAATCCCGGTATTTAGGAGGCTGACACAGGAGGATCGCAGGTTCGAGGATAGCCTCAGCAAGTGGTGAGACTCTTATCAACCTAGCAAGACCCTGTTTCAAAAAAAATAGGACTAGGGGTGTAGCTCAGAGGTAGAATGCTCCTGGGTTCCATCCCCAGTACCACACATACACGATAAAATGAGAATGTTATATCCATCCTGAGAGCACCGGAATGTGGGGTGTGGGGCAGAGAAACAGGTGTGAAAAGTGGTTGCAGGGCAAAGATTCTATTCTAATCACATTCTGATACACCTGGCAAGAAACAATCATACACACATCTGATACAAAAGCAGAATTCCATCTAGTCGGCTAGTTTCAACTTGTTTTAGGCAAAAGAAAGACAAGAGAAAATGTTTCACAGGCAGCTGGATTCCATGCCACAGGACACTGGCTCTCTGCAGATTAAAAAGCAAACAGTTCACAGAGGTGCTCAAGATGGTGAATGAAGATCTAGCTGGGCATGCCTTTAACCCTAGTATCTGGGAGGCTGAGACAGGAGGGTTGCAGGTTCGAGGCCAGCCTCAGCAACCTAGCAAGACCCTCAGCAACTTCATGAGAACTTGTTTCTGAATTTAATTAATGGCTGAGAGCCAGGTGTGGTGATGCATGCCTGTAATCCCAGTCCTTGGGAGGCTGAGACAGGAGGGTCACAGGTTCTGGGTTCAGCCTTAGCAACTTAGTGAGGCCCCCCACAACTTAATGAGACCCTGTTTCAAAATAAAAGGAGTAAAATATAGGGCTGGGGGTATAGTTCAGGGGTATAATGCTCCTGGGTTCAATCTCCAGTACCAAAGTAATAATGATAATAATAATAATTATAATAATAATAATGATCCAGAGACAAGACTGAGGGATCCTGTCTCAGTATGTGATCTCTGGCAAAACCTGCAGGTCCCTGAGTTGGCATGTGTGGGGAGGTCATAGTTTCTCATTTCAAAGGAGACATTGGGGCTCCCAAGGGGAAGGACTAAGGCCTGGTTTCTGCTCCAGAGAAAAAGGACTAAGCTCGACTCTACTCAGGATTTGCAATTTATACTTCAAAATCAACTCTTTATTCACTTGTACCAGAAGGGGGCACTGCTCCCTCTCAAACTCATCTTGGGCCAGGTTACTGAGCTGATAAAATACAGTGCTGGACCCTGCCCTGCCTGCCACAGACAGATGCCCAGCTGGCACCCAGGATGCGGGCTCTGCCATCTCCCACCCCGAGGAGCTCAATTCCCAAGTAAAACAAAAACTAAAAACTCGATTCTCCTGGCTTTCTTCTTCTAAATCACTATTTTTACATCCTCCGCTGCTCTACTCAAGTAGTTGACCTTCACCCCAAAGAGAAAACTTTATATTTTAAAAGTAAATAAGGAAAATAAAACAAACATAATCCATTCTTTCAGAAGCCTGAACTCGATGGCTACATTGCCGGCCCACATCCCATTGATCATGTTGGGTAGAAAAGAGACTGTTGCTACGTCCTGTTCTTCAGGAAAGGGGGATTTGTTTCTTCTTGATATTTAATTAAAATAGCATTTTATCTTCCTTAGGATTAGTTCGCCCATTTATTTCAGTTTTTAAATGGTGCCGTGCCTGGGATGCATGTGGGTTGTAGTTCAATGCAGCTCCTGGGATCCCACAACCCCAGGGAAGCAGATCTGATGCTTCTGTGCTTTCTCACAGGCCCAGGAGCGAGTCTGTGCGCTCTCTCGCTCTCTCTCTCTCTCTCTCTCTCTCTCTCTTTCTCTCTCTCTCTCTCTCTCTCTGTGCAAACCCAGCAGCACTGTAGTGTGTTATCTCTAACACCCCAGGCCCCACACATGCCTTGAGGAGCCCCCTGGACATTCAGCTGAACCAGTCAATTCCCAGACTGCTTCACCAGCCCACATATGAACTTGAACCCCAGTCTGCCCGGCCTGACTCCCCAAAGTCTTCTGTATCATTCTGACCTGGCTTCAGCAATACTGTTTGTGATACGGCCCAGTGGGAATTCATGGGCTTTCTGTGCAAACCATGGGTGAAGGCTCTGTGGCTTGTCCTGTGCGGGTCTCCTTTCCTCACCTGTCAAAGGAGGGTGTTGAGAGTTGCTAATGACCTGTGTCTCATCATCACACAAGTCCCTGTCCACTTAGGTGAGAAACACCAACCCTCCCACTTGGTTCTCCTCATTGTACTGACCAGTGTCTGAATAAATCTATTTATAGTATCAATAATATTGCAGATAAGATTATTCTTATGTGCCCCACTCCACTGGAAGGTAACTTCTTTGGGGCCAGGACATCCAACTTTGAGTCCCCAGTGCTTCGCAAAGTGGAACCCGGGTAAAAATTTGTTGACTGCCCGCCTGGCTGAAAGTGAGACATCGTGCACATCTGATCTATGGCTTATCATAGGAGTGACTGTGGGGCGGTGAAAGGAGAAGATGGTGGGGGCATAGGTTGTTCTTAGAAACATTGTCCGAGAAGTAGCACACTGTATCAGTCAGCATTGCTGTGTAAGAAACCACCCCGGAATGCGATGGCTTACAGTGCAGATGAGAAAGTTGGCCTGACTCGGTTGTGTTGTTCTGCTGTGGGCCAGTATGGATGATCTTGGTGGGGCCTGCTTCTGCCTCTACAGTTAATGTTGTAACGGCAGTGGCTAGCTACCGTAGTCTAGCCTGGACACACATCAGAGATAGTCAAGGCAACAAAGCCTTTCTCCATGGGGCATCTCATCCTCCAGAAGGCTAGCCTGGGCATGTTCCCATCGTGGCACAAGTACTCCCAACGTAGTAGGAGGAGCACTAACGCCCAAACAATGTTCAGGGCTCCACTTACATGGCGTCTGCTACCATCCCATTGGCCAAAGCCATTGAGGAGTCCAACCCAGACTCAAGTGGAGATAGATTCCTCCTCTTAGTAGAAGCAGCTGTAAAGTCCCGGTGCAGGGCATGGATATTGGGAGGGGAAGAACTTCCAGATATTTTTACAAACACACAATTACATGTTCTTTTTTCATATTCAGATTACACTACATGAGCACAGGCTAAATATCCTTGACCTGAACATCCAAAATCTGAAAGGTTTGAGCGCAAATGTGATACTCAAAACGTTTTGGATCTGGGAGTGATTTGGGTTTGGGATTTGGAGATTAAGAATGCTCAACAGGTAAAGGGTATAGAAATGTTTCTGAATCTGAAAAACTCCCAAATCTGAAACATGTCTGGTCCCAAGCATTTCGGATAAGAGATTTTCAATCCGTCCTAGCAATATGTCTGTAAAGGGGGCTGCTTAGCCATCGTCTGGCTGACACCGGATCACTATGAACATGGTGAACAGTTAGCCGTCGCTGTGACAGGCATTTTGTCAATACTGCTGAGCCACACCACGGGAGCTGTATCCATTTTTACTCCCACCAGCCAAGGATGACAGGGCCTCTTTCCCCCAGCATCACCAGCAGAGTATGCTGCCAAATGTATAGGTTAGCAGTTAAATCCGAGAGTTAAAAAGTGGTCTCTCAGTAGAGTTTTTATTTTCAGTCCTTTTTTTTCTTTTTCTTTTTTGAGAGGGAGAAATTGATCTCCTTATGTTTAAAAACCAACCATTCTCATTTCCTCCTGTGTAAATTCCATGCTCAGATCCTTGGCCAATGATTATTGGTCTTTCAAAATACTGACTTCTACAAGTTCTTTGTATATAAGTTTGAGATTTGCCCATTCAATGTGATGTGAGTCACAAACATCTTCCTCTTAGGAAATCTTAGTGAAGGTCATGGAGGGCACTAGATACAATGTGACTGCCCTCTCTTTTAAATGTCACCGCTTGCCAGAGCCCAGTAGAGGTTACACCTTTGTAGATGGCATTATTTGTATTTTTCATCATATCATATCATTTTTTGTATTTGAATTACTTTTTCCTTCCTGCCTACCCCAGGTTTAAATTTTTTTAAAATTATAGACGCACAGGAAGTTGCAAAAATATTACAGAATGTCCCATATACCCTTCACACGGTTTCCCCCAATGGTTAACTTAGAACACAACAGTACAATGTCCAAACCAGGAAACTAACATGGTTACAAGTATGTATAGTTCTAAGTCATTTTATCACACATGTAAAATCATGCAACTACCACGGTACTCAAGACAGAATTGTTTGATCCTCTTAAAAATCACACCCACCCCCCTGCCTGCCCACTCTTTCTGACTCTTGGTAACCACTAATACTATTTCCTCCCTAATCTATTTATTCTTTCACCTAATGAAATATTCTCTCATGTTCTAAGTACAGGATCAGATGCAACATTAGATTCCTTGAGCAGGGGAAACACACCCATTCCTGGGGTCACGTGACATCTTACCCATCACACTTCCTTCCTTGTGCACTTCTCACCAACCCGTCCTTCCAGACAATGTCTTCCATCCCACAGGGCTTGCAGTCAGCCAGTCTCTCTTCCCATTGCAATATGATGCGAGGAAGTGCAGCAAACCTTCCCAGAGGTCTGAGAAAGCTGCTTGCCTCTTCCTGGTTGGCTGTGGTCATTAGTTTACCAACACTGGCTAGGCACAGTTCAAAAAACAAAACAGCAACAACCTGAAACAACAACTTCAGACAAACGGAAGCCATAAGCCAAGTATAGTTGACTAGGTGAAGGCACTGCAGAAGCGCTTGGTCTCTCCCGCGATTAGTTACTGAATTTATCTCTGATTGGCAGAAAGCGTTCTTGGTAGAAAAGAAACAAGTAAGAGGGACCCCAGGGAATTTTGTCTGAAACTCAATAAGGTTACAACCATGAATCTGGGGACGCCTGCTAGTTTAGTAGATCTTTTGGCTTAGGAAGGTTTAAATATAAATATTTTGTTTGTAATCTTCCCAGTAGGTAATGTGTTGATGTTATAAAGAGGGAATTCATATCTCAGTTGAGAGACAAGATGATTAATTAGGGAAGGGAGGAGGGAGGGGCAGAGGTAAGCCTGACCCTATTCTGCAGAAGGTCGGCCACTATGAGCAGAGGGGTCCCTTGACCTTCTGACCATATTATGCTGTTCCATCCTTCCAGATGGAGGTCCAGAAAACCATGTTTTCAAAGAAATTGCGTCCTACACTATTTCCACCGCCAACCCAGGGATTTGGCTTTGGCATGACGTGCAGCATAGGTGTGATCTTCAATGAGAGGTTGGAGGATCAGGAATATTGTAACCACTGGGCAAGGGAGAAAAAGAGACCGAAGCAAGCAGCAAGCTGTAGAAAATTGCCCTTGAAATGCTGCTGCTGCACGCCACTGGAAATGGAGAAAACAAGTGCAAGTGATATTTGATCTGTGATTAGCATGCAGGCCGTAGACAGGGGAATGCATCTATTAAAGATCCTCCTGTCTTTGGTTCATGGTTAAACCGCTTCATCTCTTCCAAGGTGGCTCCCAAGCCCAGGATCCTCTGCTTTTTTCCCCAGCACACTGGGCCTGTTCGTTATTTCTGAATTGGTGCTCAGAGTGGCTACAGGGAGGGGAAGATTCTGCAGGTCTTCGCTCCACATTCATCACCTGTATTACACCTGTCCAGTTAGCTGGCATTAAATGAAGACACGGGGTATTGGTATTCTTAGCACATGAGTAGCTAAGTCTAAGATATAGGTCTGCAAATAGTACAGCCGTTTGGAAAACAGCCTGACAAATTCCTCAAAATGTTAAACACAGAGTTACCATATGACCGGGTAATTCTACTCCTAGAGAATTGGAAATGTATGCGCACACAAGAACCATACACATAAATATTCACAGCAACATTGTTCGCAACAGCCAAAAAGTAGACACAACCCAAATGTCTGTTAGCTGATAAAAGCGTTAAAAAATGTAGTATATACATAAAGTGAAATATCATTTGACCATTAAAAGAATGAAGTGTAGATACATGCTATAACAGGCACGCACGTTAAAATATTATGCTAGGTAAAGAAGCAAGTCACAAAAGATCACATATTCTATAACTCTATTTATATAAAGCATCCGGACGAGGCAAATCCTAGAGACAGAAAGTAAATTAGTAGTTGCCACAAGCTGGGGGACGGGGGCAGGGTAGGGAGACGGCTGCTAAATGTGTAAGGGTTACTGTTTGGGGGTGAATAAAATGTTTTAAAATTTGACAGTGTTGCTGGCTGCACAACTCGGAATATTTGAATATACTAAAAACCACTGAATTGCACACTTTAAAAGGGTGAATTTTATGGTATGTGGATTACATTTCAATAAAGCTGCTATAAAAATAAATAAAAAGAAAAAGATATGGCTTACCCCATAAAATACTTGGAGAAACTCTCAGTGAATGATCGAGGGCGCGCTGAAAAATTAGTTCTGGAGGGGGAGTGGAAACCATCGCGGAGTTAACTAATTAATACCTTTGCCACTCTGGAGGACGAGCTAAAATAATTGTCCTCTGTGCCATATATTATCAGTGATAAAAGGCCCTTGGCCCTGCCTTTTAGCATCTTCTCCATTCACAGCATGATCCACTGCTTAATCACTGATTTTCTGACATTCAAGAAAATCAGATGCAGGGAGATTAAATCAAATAGTTCCTAGGAAGCAGAGCTGGCATCGGACTCGGTTCGTTCCATTAATAATATATTCCAGGGAGATTTCTTAGGTGCCTACGATGGGCACATCACTTCAAGTTCTTCTTCAACAGCTTCTTGTGTCATGAGAGAAACTTATTCTGTGAACAATTAATACAGTGGGGGCCCCTTTAAGAGGCGGGCTTCAGCAACATAGGACACTTGACTAAGGGGGAGATGGACCCTACTGGGCTGGTGGGAGAGAGGAGAATCAACTTCCAAGGGGAGAGGATGCTCGCCCTGGACCTGGGGCCTTCGGAGGAGTTTATCCAATGAATAAATCTAGAATGGGGATCTACTCACATTTCTATTAGTTCCCCGACTAAGGGTTTGGCTTGAGATTAAAATTCTGCAGTGTGCACTACCCAGAGTGCAATAGACATGGGTTCTTGCACGACTTGCGAGACCCTGGCACTGGATGGGGTGCCTGGCACAGTTCAGAGAGAGGGAGCTCCCAGAAGATGTTCTTAAATGGCAGAGGCCATTCTAATCTTTTAGGGCAACTTTGATTTATTGTTTTCCTTTACCCTTAGGAAACTACAACTTTCCATTTCCTGGACTTCCTTCTGTTCTCTTTGCACATGAATTAATCAGATACCCAACTAATCCATCCTTTAATTAAAAAACATACCTGGTGAGGTGTCGGGAATATAAAGATAATGTTACAGAGGTGCTCCCATACAGCTCACAGTTGAGTGATGCGTTTCTCAAAATTTGGCCCAAAGACAGCATGCATATCACCAAGGAGTTGCTTACAAATACCCATTTTAAGGATAAAATGCTTCGAAGTCTGGGGAGCTAGACTGGAAATCTGCTTTCCCAAGGGCATCCCAGATGATTCTGAGGCAGGTGGTCTGCAGAGCGCACTTGAAGAAACACTGGCAGCGTGTGGCAGATACACAATGTCACCAGAATGTGGCAGGAGCTAAAGGGCTAGTACTGAGATGCAGTGGGGACACAAGACATGGGCAAGCAAGCTTGTCTTCCCGGGGGAGATGAATTCTGAGTTGACTTTTTTTTTTTTTTTTGTACTGGGGATTGAACCCAGAGGCATCCTACCTCCAAGCTACAACCCCAGCCCTTTTAAAATTTTATTTGGAAACAAGGTCTTGCTAAGTTGCTGAGACTGGCCTCAAACATGCAATCCTCCTGTTTCAGCCTCCCAAGTACTGGGATTACAGGCGTGCACAACAGTGCTGGCTTTGAGATGAGTCTTTCTTAGGTGGCTACTACTGGGTTGGGGACCAGTTCAGGGACTTCCTCGGTGATGAGTGCCAACTTTCACCTTGTCTTGTCATCTTTCGGCATCAAGATGACTGGACAGGCCCCTGTGTCAGGTGTGACATCGCCCCACCCACAGTCTGAGGTTCGCTGACTCCTCTGTGCTTTCCCCGGAGGGAGGGCATGATCATCTGCCCAGATGCTGACCCCACGGAAGGAAGGCGACAACTGGCAAAGAGAAGGTGAGTTTCTGGCCACATGTCCAGAACAAACTGTAATAACAGAAATAAAGAAGGGGAGGGAGAAGGCCCTGGAGGCAGTAGGGGAGGAATAAACAAGTATTCCCACCTGGCAAACAACCACTCCTAGGGCAGACTCAGTCAGGTGCAGAAGAGGTGGGTTTCCTATAGAGAAGCACAGACCGACCTAGGTGTCAATGCAGTCTTGGCCTTGAACAAATAGCTTAATCTTTCTGGATCCTCTAAATTGTCTGCTCTGTAAAATAAGAATATTAATATTGATCTTTCAGGCTGTTGGAAAGATTAAAGAAGAAAAAACCATATGAGCAAAATGTTCTAGCAACAGACCCTTGCACAGGGTAGACGTGCCCACTTACAATGAGTTCAAGGGAGTTGCATCTTACCAAGTATGCATTATCAATAACAAGAGTGGGTAGCATTTACTGAGTGACTACTATAGGCAAAGTGTTGTTCTATGCATTTTGCATGTGTTGACTCATTTAGTCTTTAGAATAACCTCAAGGGGCAGTGACTATTATCGCCCCCATCTTTCAACTACAACATTTGTTGCATACCTCCCAGGGACAGGTTGGATACTTATACTTCCAACACCAAACTCCTTAAATATGAATTAAACTTTCCTCCTCCTCCTCCTCCTCCTCCTCCTCCTCCCCACCCTGGTACTGGGGACTGAACCTAGGGGCATTATACCTCCAAGCCACACTCCTGTAGCCCCCTTATTTTAAATTTTGAAACTGGGTCTCCCTAAATTGCTGAGGGTCTCACTAAGTCACTGAAGCTGGCCTCAAACTTGTGATCCTCCTGTCTCATTCTTGCAAATACTAGGATTAAAGGCATGTGCCACTATGCCTGGCTTCTAATTATTCTTTCTTTTCTTTCCTTCTTCTATTTCTTACCAGCCTATGTCTACCTAAAAAGGAACTCTCCAAAAGGGTTGGAAGAGGGACTGCAAAGGTTATTTTGCTTGTTTTTCAGGAGAGGAAAAGGAGGTCCCTCTCTAGTCCCTCACTGTTTGCCATCAAGTGACTTAATGACCTCTTTCCTTGGCAGCTCAACACCTTTGATCTCCACCCTTCCTACTGCTCAGGTGTCCCTCGGGTTCCACCAGCAGGGTGTATTCACAACTCCATCACTGAAATTCATCAAAACACAACAGCTAAAATCACCTCCCTAATTAACTGTGGGAACCCTATACCTACTGGGAATCCAAGCAAGAGCTAATGCCAGAAACGGTAGTGGGCAATGAGACATACATGAGACAGAAAGCAGCTCCGATGGTAGCTGTTGACAGGGCAGAGGGCCACGAAGTGCCACTAAGTGCCACAAAGGCCAGGAGGCAGGTTCTAAGCTCGCCAAGCAGCCGAGTGAGCTCGGGTCACTCACCTTCGCTCTTCAGCTGGTGGCCATCTTTTCCCATCTGTGAAATGGGCGCAGAGGACGAACTCCTTCCTAAGGTTTGCTGGAGCAGGGTTCTCTAGTTGACTAGGTGGTGCTACATTCAAAGATGCAGGATGGCAAAATAGGAAGCACTTGGCCTTCAAAGGAAAACCTGAGTTGGACCACGGACTCTATCTTTGCTGGCTGTGTGTCCTTGAAAATTACTTATCCTCTCTGATCTTCATGGGAGATCTTGTCCTCACCCACCCAAAGGCCTTCCCTTCTTCTCCCCAGCCAAAAGAACCAAGCGTTCTTGAGTAGGTAGCTGGTGGAAATTCTTGAGTTAAAAGTTAGGTGAG
Source organism: Glis glis (assembly GCA_004027185.1). Lineage (NCBI taxonomy): Eukaryota > Metazoa > Chordata > Mammalia > Rodentia > Gliridae > Glis > Glis glis. The sequence goes on from PVJS01000010.1 coordinate 177,459, forward strand.
CCGCTCCCTATTTCCGGGGGATGTCTCATAATCTGTGTAAATTATTCATGGTAATATACTTCCTACTAGCAGTGATTGAGTCTCGGGTCCTGGGTCCAGTTTTTATTTAATTTCTAAACCATGCCCTGTAAAGGGACGTTGACATGATTATGTAGAGATTCCTATCCTGAGTGAAATGGCAAGGGCACATGAGGAGAGAGAATTTTGGCTTTGCTTATTCCTTCCTGCTTGGAAAGGAAGTAAAAATAAGATGTCTGGGGCTGTGGCAGCTATCTTGCATCCATGAGAAGAGATGCATGAAGATAAAAGGTTCATGAGAGAAGAGAAAAAAGATGGAAAGAATCTAGGGCCTTGAGGACACTGTTAAGTTGCTGCTCAGTCACCGAACTCTTTATCTCCTTATTGCTTAAAACAGTTACTTGCAGCTAAAAGCTGTCCTAATTGAAATTATATAAATAGCAGCTAGCTAGAAACTGGAAGACGAAAGATTACAGGTGGTGCACACCTGTAATCCCATCTACTCTAGAGGTTGAAGCAGGAGGACTGTAAGTTTGAGGCCAGCCTGAGCAGTTTAGTGAGACCCTGTCTCAAAATAAAAAAGGCTGGAGATTTAGCTCAATGGTAGAGTGGTTGCCTAGCATATACAAGGTCCTGGGTTCAGTCCTGAACACCACATACACACACACACACACACACACACACACACACACACACACACATTACTATTGAATGCAAATACCATTACCTGTTGGGAAAAAACTTTTGCTGAGGATGTTTTCAATCCAACAAGTTATCCTATCCTAATGATAGCTTTTATATTTTCCCACTAACTTAAAATGAAAACAAAAAAAAAAAAACATGGTGGAAAACTTCTTGTGTCGCAGCCACCCTCATTTTCTCGGAGTTTACCAGAGGCAGCTCACTTGGCCATTTTGAAGCTGGGCATATTTGTGCTCTTGAGAATCCTATAGACCAAGTACGCTGGCTTCACCAGAGTCCAGGCCCTACACCAGAACTTGTAGAATCTGAATTTCTAAGGATGAGGACTAGGACCTAAAAGGTCCCTACGGGATGGTTTTTGATGCACAATAAAAGTTGAGAAACACCAGCCTACATGATGGGCTCTGGGTCAGCTGACATTGCCTGGCTTTCTGGTCATTTTCTCTGCTATTGGAAGGCCACTATCTTACAGACTGGCCAGTGAGTTCCACAGTGTGCACACCAAGGGCCGGGGCAGTGCAGAGATTGGCCCTCTACCCAGGCATTCAGTGGGGCAGCGTGGTGATATCTGATCTCTGCGCCTCATCTTCTTACTCACAGATGTGTCCCTCTGGGTGATCACTTGCCCTGACTGCACTTCACCTCCTTGTTTATAACCGGAGACCTGACAACATCTGGCCAGCAGCACTGTCGCTGCAGACCACAGGGGCTCCCACTCTGCCTACAGCACTCTTCTATAAAATCACACCCATTAATCCTCAAATCACCCAGAGGTAGACATCACTATGACCTCCATCTTCTTTGGGGAGCTTAGTAAAAACGAATTCATTGGCTCAAGGTCAAACAGGTAGAAAATAACAGAGAGGAACAGAAATATGCTTCACTGATGTTGACTGTGTGACTTGTGTTGCTGCCCCCAGGCAGAGATCCTCATGAACCTATAATCCTTTATCTGGATAAATACAGGATGTTTGGGCTGGAGAAGAGAAGTCTTCCCTGTTGCTGTGACAGTGGCCTTAAATGACCCCAAGGACTGTCACTGTGAACCAATCAGCCACGGCTGGAGGGTCTCAAACCAGGAAGAGGAAGTCAGAGAGATGTTGGGGCTTATGTAAGACTTGACCAATCTTCCCAGAAACAGAGACGACTGTCTTGCAGGGCGAGCTTCCTTCCAACAAGCAACAGAGGCTGCCTGCCTAAAAGGAGGCACGGAGGGGTCTGCAGCCTCAGGAGGGCCAGGGTGATCTAGAAAGCTGCTTTAGCACAATTTTGCAAAGATTTCAATGCAGTAGTGGTGCACCACTCTGATGTGCCTGTCACATAGGAGGCATTTAATTGATATTTGCTAAATGAATGGCTGAATGTAACAGGGGTGAGGAGGACCAGACACATCCCTAATTTTATCTCTGTCACTTGCTAACTGTGTGAACTCCTATAAGCTTTTTGTTCTCCTACATTGAGATCCATGGGCTTCTTAACCTCTCCAGGCAACATTCTACCCCCATCCCTAATACCTGTTATACTAACATTTGAGAAGCTTTAGGTGGCTGAAATGCACTAGAATGTACACTTCTAAGGGGAAAGATTCTGATTTATACTTGTTTCTGTCCTCACAGGTTCTCAGATGGGCCTGCACCAGGAGAATGCAGATACCTAAGTCCTGAAAAGGGGGGAAACTAGGGAACTGCCGTTCACAGAACCCCCGCTCTACGCCAGGCATTAATCTATGCGTTTTATAAACACTGTCTTGAATGACCCAGGCACCAAACTCCACGGCACAGATTCTCATCCCCACTTTATAGACAGAAAAACTGAGCCCAAAAGAGGCTGACTGCCACTAACTCAGGGTTAGATAGCCAGATTAGGAGGTAGTAGTTCTTACTTGCTAATGATTATTATCACCATTGCTATGGTTTAACTGTGCCCACCAAAACTCCTATTGAAATTTAATTGCCATTGTATGGCATTAAGAAGGTGTAAACTTAGCCGGGCGTGGTGGCGCACGCTTGTAATCCCAGTACTTTGGGAGGCGGAGACCGGAGGATCCCGGGTTCGCGGTCAGCCTCAGCTCTCTCCCTGTCTCTCTCTCTCTCTATACCTAGTGAGGCCCTCCGCAACTTTGTGAGACCCGGTTTCAAAATAAAGTATAAAAAAATAGGGCCGGGGTGTGGCGCGGAGGTAGAACGCCCCTGGGTTCAATCCCTGGTACCGCAAAAAAAACAAAAACAAAAACAAAAAAAAAACGAAGGTGTAAACTTAACCCAACTATGGAGATTGGAGGTGGGGCCTTTGGGGGTAATTAAGGATAAAGGAGGCCCTCAGGGTGGGTCCCTAATCCCATAGGGCTGTGACTTTATAAGAGAAGTAGGAGACACTGGAACCAGGATGGTCTGTCTTGCCTGGTGATGCCCTGTGTTGCCTGGGGACTCTGCAGGGTCCTTTGAGAAGGCTCTTGCCAGATGTGGCTCCTCAACCACAGATAACCAGAACCTTGAGCTAAATCAGTCTCTTTTCTGTATAACTTTACCAGCCTCATATATTTTGTCATAGCAACATAAAATGCACTAAAATAATCATCATCATCAGGTTCACAAGTTCTAGGCTTCCTGGGGCCTTCTGATATTATATTTCTCTTTTCTTTTTTTCTTTTCTTTTCTTATTTTCTTTTCTTTTCTTCTCTTCTCTTCTCTTCTCAGCCCTTCCTTTCCTTTCCTTTTTTTTGGTATTGGGGATTGGACCCTGGGGCATTCCTGAGGCCGGCCTGGAACCTGAGACCCTCCTGCCTCAACTTCCCAAGTACAGGAATTATAGGTGTGCACAACCATACCTGGATCATTTTTTATTTTTTGGTAGAACGGGGGATTGAACCCAGGGGCATTCTCCCTCCGTGCTACACCCCCAGCCCTATTTTTTATTCTTTATTTTGAAACAGGGTCTCACTAAGTTGTGGAGGGCCTCACTAAGCAGCTGAGGCTGGCTGCGAACCTGCGATCCTCTTGTCTCAGCCTCCCAAGTACTGGGATTACAAGCGTGCACCACCACGCCCGGCTCATTTTTTATTTTGAAATAGGGTCTTGGTAAGCTGCTGAGGCTGGCCTTGAACATGTGATCCTCCTGTCTCAGCCTCACAAGTACTAGGATACTGGGCATTCACCATCATGCCTGGCCGATAATTCCAATACATAACATTCACACTGTGCTGATTTGTCACCATGAAAGAAAGAATTCAGTCCTAAGATCCTTTTCTCCTACACATACAATAAGGATGTGTTCATTTCTCTGCATGTGCTAAGCACAGTGTCAGGCACTACTGGCTTGGAAGCTGCTGCTGGCTCATTCCAGCCCCTAATTCACTCAAAATGCCCAATGGGGAGATGAACCAGTGACCCAAAGAGCCAGTATGAAGCAAGACGTGTGATAGGTCAGAGCTGACGAGCTGCTTGCTGACTCCATTTGATTTCAAGGTCTTTCCATGGGAGAAACAGGAAAGGTAAAAGTATTTAGGAAAAAAAAACAGAAAAACAAAACAAAAACACATCAGGCATATATATTGACTATAGGGACCATTTTGGAGAAGGGGTAAAACCCGACTCCCTGAGCATCCTGGCATGAGAGATGTTCCGAGGCCAGCTGGCCATTAACCACAGGTACCAGTCTTTCAGGGACTAACAGATGTTCATTTTATGAGCAAAGACAAGAGGTGTTGGGCCTTTTTAGGTTCCTATAAAAACTTGGATCATCCTAAGTTATTCTAATAGCTGCCTGACAATTTTATTAACGATATCAGCTGCCGGGTGGCCCTGTCCATGCCTGAAAGAACGAGTCCCCTCTTGGGACTGTTGCTATCAGCCGAGTTCTATTTGGAATACCTTCCTTTTTTCAATTAGCTAGACAAGCAAGAGGCTGTTTCCCCATATGGCCCCTCGGAAGCTTCTCGGTTGGCTGCCTTGGTTGGTGTATGATTCCCTGTCTCAGAGGCAATGGGGCAGATGGGAGTTGGGAAATCAGGCAGCGCCCTTGAGCCTCAGAGTCTCAATACCAGGAGTGGAAAACAGCCAGACTTTCTTTGGACTTCCATTCATTCTCATGAGCCCAGAGTCTTCCACAAGAAACGAGATGGTAAACCACCCAACCTTGGCTTCTGCCTTTTGACCATCTTTTTTTTTTTGCGGTACTGGGGATTGAACCCAGGGGCATTCTACCTTCGAGCTATACCCCCAGCCCGATTTTTTATTCTTTATTTTTGAAACAGGGTCTCACTAAGTTGCAGAGGGAGGGCCTCATCAAGTAGCTGAGGCTGGCCTCGAACCTGTGATCCTCCAGTCTCAGCCTCCCAAGTACTGGGATTACAAGTGTGAGCCACCACGCCCGGCTTGACCATCTTTTTTAAATGTCAAATTTCACAGTTGTCATTTCCTAAAGCTCTTCCTTGTTTTTAGAAGGTTCCTTTCCTTTTTTTTAATGTGAGTGGCTGTTCATGTTTTATGACTAAATTCATTTCCCTGAGGTCATTAATTTCAACTTTCTTGAAGTTTTTAGCTCTTTGCCTTATCTTTGTTGCACCCCGTTTTCTTGTCAAAACTGATCCCTAATTTTTTTTTTTGGTACTGGGGATTTTTTTGGTACCAGGGCATTCTACTTCTGAGCAATACCCCCAGCCCTATTTTATTTTTATTCTGAAACAGGGTCTCACTAAGTTACTGAGTGCTGGCCTCAAACCTGTGATCCTCCTGTCTCAGCCTCCCAAGTCCTGGGATTACAGGTGTGTGCCACCACACTCAGCTGATCTCTAATTTTTACATTAGAGTTTTTCCTTCCGTGCCTCTGGACTTTTCATACCATGTACAAGTAAAGTGCTGTAAATGGGTGGGTAGCTGTGAGTCTGAGGGTGGGCTTTGTTACTAACAGCCTTCACTAAAGGGTGAGGAAGGAAGTCCTGGCCTATTACTGGGTCCATCCATCAGGGTACAGCCAATTATGAGGAACCTGCCCAGAGCAACCTCAATCAACAGCTGCTCTCCGGGCCGGGGAAGCTAAGGGAAGCTGAGATCTCCCACAGTGGCTGCAAGTGCTACCTCCCTTTCCTAAGGCAGAGGCAACATAGGGAAGGAGTCAGAATTATTAGAATGGGGGGCTTGGAAGGGGGGCCTCGGCACAGGGGTCCAGGCCTCCGAGGAGGGGCTGCCCATGTTGTTCCAGGCTTGAACAGGTGGGGGGGCTGCAGCTAGAGCCAGTGGCAAAGCCAGGTGAGGAAGCTCTGCTGGGGCGACTCTGTAATAAAGCAAGAAGCACAGTACTTGGGAGGCTGAGATAGGAGGATCTGGGTTCATGGCCAGCCTCAGCTACTTAGTGAGGCCCTCCGCAACTTAGTGAGACCCTGTTTCAAAATAAAGAATAAAAAATAGGGCTGGGGATGTAGCTCGGAGGTAGAATACCCCTGGGTTCAATCCCTGGTACCGAAAAAAAAAAAAAAGCAAGCAGCAGAGGAGCAGGAACAGGCCTCTTCCTCCCCTCCAGCCTCAGTCTCCCTCAGTGGGTCTATCTACAGAACCCCACAGGCACCGCTGGGAATTCTGGAATGGCAGAGGGTCCCCAGGACTCCATAGCAGAGTCCAGCAGGGTGGGCTGCAGGCTAACCTGGAATGGGTACAATGGAGTACCCCGCACATCTGTGTCAGCATCTCGGGCTCAGCTGTTTCCCCAGAGAGGCATCATGTAATTTCTTCTCTGGAAAACAGAAAAGTGGCCTCAAGACTCCTGAGTAGACGAGGAGTCTGCTGAGGGGCTCTTCCCTTTCAGGGTAGAGACTTCCTGTTAGTCTCCTCATTTTTACTTCACGACCCTATCTCTGTACAAAGAGCTGTGTTCCAAGCCGTGCTGACGCAGCATGGCTAAGAGAAAACCTCCGGCAGCGTGCAGGGTCAAAGAGGAACATCTTCTCAGCTACCAGGACTGGAGGGAGGGTTGGGGGTCTAACTGGTTCTCACACAGATGATGGGCAAAGCCTCTCATAAGGACCTCATAGGATCCATCCCACACAGCGCTGACTTGGGGATACCTGAAGCCATGCACTGCTGAGCCCTGTGTGGGTCCAGCAAGCCAAGCAGCCCATGTCCTGTCTTGTTGGACAGCGGGTCCCTGCTCGGCGATGCCATCCCCCCTAGCTTCATTTGAGCTCCCAAATGTGCTGTCATCCCTTGTTTGCCACCTTTGTCCTTGTGAACTTACATAGTTTTTATCCCTTTTCTGCCATCTTGGTGGACTTGGAGAGGGCTTGGAGACAACCCCACGTGTTCGCGCTACCACGTTTCATAATTCACATTTTAAAAACGATGTGTGGGTCACTTCAAGCTCACGTGCCAGCCAAATCCGTCCTGGGTACCATCCGCCTGCGAGATCTGCAAGCTGACCCCACGCTGCACTCTGAACGAGGGAAAGCCAGGCTAATTTGGGCCATTTCATTTGGGAAGAGGAGGCAGAACAAATTAATGGTAGAGGAGAGACCATCTGAGGACAGCGTGCAGCTGTTCTCTGGCTCTAAGAGCAGAATTGAAGGGCGTGAGCATGAGCGTGGCAGGAGAGAGGGATTGTCACTAGATGGGAAGAATAATCCCTCACCAGGATGGTCTCCCCTCCTGAAATTTCTCCCTCTACAAACAGCCCTCCATAGTACCCATGACTTAGAATTTCCAAATGTCCCAGAGCAAGCATTTAATTGTTTATCAATTAATTAGAGATGGCTTAACATGCTGGATACTGCAGAGGCGATGGCGAGAGAGTGCTCAGCCAGAAAAATCAACTGGCACTTTCGGTGGAACCTAAATCTGTTCCACAACTACCCCTCGTCTCATCTTGTTCTACTTCTCTACATCAATCTGGCCTCTCCTGTACCAGGTGCTGGCTAAGCCCCGTGTTTAAGTAAGCATAGCGATCATTATTGTAAGCAGGCTTACCCTATGAGGCTGCTCCATCAGGCATAATTATTCTCATCTATCCTCATTTTTACCCGAGGAAACTGAATCTTAAAGAGGTAAATTCCAAAGGCCAAAGTACTGTGTTTGTTATTGCGCTTGTCATGGATTATCACAAACTCAGCAGCTCGAAGCCACACAAGTTTGTTTGCTTCTAGTCCTCGAAGTCCAAAGTGTGACATCAGTCGCACGGGGCTAAAGTCAGCGTGATGGCAGGCCGGTTCTCGCTGGAGGCTCTGAACGGAGAATCTGTTTCCCTGTCTCTTTCAGCTGCTGGTGGCTGCCCACGTTCCTTGGCTTGTGGCTCCTGCCTCCTTCTTCAAAGCTCACTGCTCCAGCTGCTGCTCCTCACATCGCTTCTCTCTGCATCCAAGTCTCCCTGCATCTCACTCTTCTAAGAAATATTTAGGCCTCACTGGTATAGCACATCCTGTGCTATACATCTCAAGATCATTAACTTAATCACATGTGCAAGGTCCCGTTTGCCACACCAGGGGACTTAGATTTGGATGAGGATATCTTTGGAGGCTAGGATTCAGCCTATCAAAAGTAGAAAGGGGAAGAACAGGGAGTTTGATCTCTGCCTTATGCCTCTATGGTTGTTCGAACCCCCTGTATACCTTCTTTCCATGAACTCTGGGCTACAGCCACACCCATGCATCCCTGTGCCTCAAATATGGCCTGCAGGATCATTCTCCCATGCTTTTCACCATTCCTTTCACCTAGAATTCCCTGCTACTTGGACCTTCATAAACTCCTACTTAGCCTTCAAAGCCCAGCTCCAGTGTTTTGCCTCTGAGTAGAACCGGTCCTTCCTCTCTTAGGCCTCCACTTTAGCAAATTTTCTACCCAAGAAAAGAGTGTATCACTCGGAAGGCATTCCTGCTTCTTCTTTTCCCTTCTCTGTTTATACAGAGGACCCATAAGAGCAGAAATCCCATCTTTTTCTTGTGCATTATTTATGGTGCTCCATGTTCAATATATTACTTGATGCATAGTAGGCATTCAAAATCTATTCTTGAGTAGAATTGAAGCCAGTTTACAAAACAACAGCAAAGCCAGGTGTGGTGGAGCACACTTGTAATCCCAGTACTTGGGAGGCTGAGATTGGAGGATCCGCGTTCGTGGCCAGCCTCAGCTACTTAGTGAGGCCCTCTGCAACTTAGCGAGACCCTGTTTCAAAATAAAGAATAAAAAAATAGGGCTGGGGGTGGAACTCGGAGGTAGAATGCCCCTGGGTTCAATCCCCAGTACTGCAAAAAAGAAAGAAAGAAAGAAAAAAACCCCAACAGCATTATAAAGAGAGACGGTGCAATCTCCTCTGAAGGTTAATAGAAGAAAAGAGAATTGAGCCACGTTTTTTCTTTTTCCCCCCGTCAATTTGCTGAGCCCGTGTTGAGCATTATTCTAGCTGCTAGGAATACGGAGCTAAAAAACACCCGGCACCTGCCTGCGAAGTACAGAAAACACGACATATGGCACCCCCTACTACGTGCCAGCCACTGAGCTTGATGCTACACACACACACTTGCTCATTTAAGTGGAGGAACCAGAGCGAGAGGAGGCAGCCGAAATGAGATTCCCACGGCCCCTTCCGGCACACGGATTCGAGAAAATGAGTTTATGATCTGCTGTTGATTGCAGGAGGCGTTGCTGAACTTTAGAACGCTTAACACCAACGTTAAAAGCATCTTAAGAGATCTTCCAGCCCAGTGTTTTAGACATGAAGGTTTGCAACACATTTGGGGGTTGCAGAAAACAATTTAGTAGGTCTAGACAAGCAATTTGAAAATGAAAGTGCATCAGAGAGAGTAGAAAAGAAAAATAAACATTCATTGACCATAGTCAGGTTAAGTGTCATTATATGAAAATATTTTTGTGTTGCACATTTGCATAATGTGCCTGCACACACATGTATGTGTGTCTACATATGTATGGGTGCACATAGGCACACATATACATGCATATGTTTTTTTGAATCACAATGCAAAATGCATTTCCTACTGTGGGACACAGTCCAGAAATTGTGAAAAGTACTGATAGCCGTACATCGACACTTTGCAGATTATAAAAAACCAGGCCTGGCCATGGAATCCCGCCAGCTCTTTTAATAAAAGGCCTGGTAGATAAACTCCCCGCGCCCACAGCTTCTGTGCTTCTCACTCATTCCCTTGCCCACCGGGAAGAGTGCGATGTTCTTTTATTAAAGGAGCCAGTGGGGTTTCACGTGGGCTCGATGGGGGAAATGACCTGTGCAAATATATCTTGTTCTATTACCTAGGCTGGCCCTACAAACTCATGTGGGAGGTTCCTTTAAATAGCCTACAATGGGATTTCCCCTTGGATTGCCAAGATCAAGAGCAGATTATCCAGAAATGGTCTAATTAAATTCCCCAAACTCTTACGATGTGCAGTTCTGCTGACCTGAGATAAAATTATCAGTTCAGCCCCTGGCTGACCTGTGACCTCAGAGGCCGGACAGGGCTCAGGCCCCTCCTCTGCACCATGGGCAGCAGGCCTGGTGCCTGGCTCCAGCTTTTCAACCCTGCGGAGGCCTGCACAGAATAGGAGCTCAGTAAACATTAACACCTCCCCGCCTTCCACTCCCTTTCTCTTTCCATGAATATTTGCAGAGAAGTTAAAAAATAACCACATGCCAACGACGCTAATGAGTCAAGGGGGAGGACTGCTGAGAAAATGGCATTTCTCCTCCTTCGGCAAAAGCAACCGAGCCATGCGAACCAGCATTCTGTGCCTGGGGTGCCAAGTGGCTGGGCCTTGCCAAGTCCCCCCTGCGCCGTTTGCCAGCTAAGAGTTTGGAGTTGACTAAGTGCCAACCCTGGCCCGGCTCTGTGTGCTCGATCCCATGACCAGCCCAGGCCTGACCTTTTCTGGTATTTATGATGTCGGATTGGATTTTGATCACTGTTTGAGCTCTTGACACAAAATAAACAGGTTGGCACTTTTCCCTGGGAGGCACAAGTGCCAGGATTTTAAGCCCGTCTCCAAACACTTCTCCCTGACATTACCCTGCCCCACCACCCCCGTGGCAAAACAACCAAGACGCAATGTCTCTTTTGTGTTCAGGAGCCTACAGACCCTGGGCCAGTAACCTTAGGACAGTGAGTCTCATGTCTGGCTATATTCTTTTTTTTTTTTTTTTTGTGGTACCGGGGATTGAACGCAGGGGCGTTCTACCTCTGCGCTACACCCCCGGCCCTATTTTTTTATGCTTTATTTTTTTGAAACCGGGTCTAACGAAGTTGTGGAGGGCCTCACTAAGTAGAGAGAGAGAGAGAGAGAGAGAGAGAGAGAGAGAGAGAGAGAGATTGCGCGTGCGCGTGCTGAGGTTGGCCGCGAACCCGGATCCTCCAGTCTCTGCCTCCCAAAGTACTGGGATTACAAGCGTGCGTCACCACGCCCGGCCCATCCCTGGCTATATTCTAACATCATGTTGGGAGCTTTTAAAAATACAGCTGGCCAGTGCCCACACCAGAGGTCAGGACTAGGCTGCTCCAGGATCAGCCTGGCATCATCCCTGGAGAGTTACCCCTGTGAGTCTAACTTGAAGCCAGTATTGAAGACAACTGCATTTGGGATAAAGGAAGGGAACCGACGGACGCTGATCTTATTCATTCCTCAGAGCAGTCTCTGAACTGGCAGGGAAGGAGCCCAGTTTTCCTAAAAAGAAACTATGGCAGGGAGAGGTTAACTGGACCACTCAGGGTCACAGGAGCAGGCTGGGAAGTGGACACAGGGCTGTCTGACTTTTGAGTGTGTGTGCGTGGGGGCGGGTACTGGGGATTGAACCCTAGGGAAATCTACCTCTGAGCTTCACCTCCAGACTTACTTATTCATTTATTTATTTATTTATTTTGAAGCAGGGTCTCTCTAGGTTGCTGAGACTCTCACTGGATTGCTAAGGCTATCCTTGAACCTGCAAGCCTCCTGTTTCAGCCTCCAAAGTACTGGGATTATAGGTGTGCTCCACCATGCTCGGCTGCGTCTCACTCTTTGTAACCAGGAGACTGCACCATCGAACTCAGAGCATCTACAGACGTCTGTGGGTAAGCAGCCTTGGGGCCATAGCCTTACAAGGCTCCCAACAGAGGGCATTTCCCTATTCTTTAGAATACCAAAGACAGGTGCAAACAGCTCACGAACCCAATACAGAAGATCTGGATAGGCAAATATTAATACAGCTAAACCATGAGTGCCAGGAAGTATAAAGCACGGCATGATGCATAATGAGGGAAATGGTGATAGGGAGTTTGGAAAGAAAAGTCTGTATACAAACAGTATTATAATATGGTCACATTCAAAAGAAAAATCCTAATCTTATATGCACAGAAAAGTGTCTGAAATGTTAACAATAGCTAACTCCAGGTAGTAGACATATAAGAGAATTTCATTTTCTTCTTTGTGTTGATGTGTACATGCACTATTTTATTCATGGCGTGCGCGTGCATGCGCACACACACACACACACACACACACACACACACACACACAAAGTGGATCCCGTCTGGCAAACCTTAATGATGCCCACAGCAAAGCTGTCTACTCTTGAGAGGGTCCAGTCAATTCCTGGCTTTGCCTCTGGAGATGAGGTTCCTTCCTTATTACAATAATGCCCGGAGGGAATTTACACTTATTATTCCAGTCCTGTCTGGAGCTCTCTTCTTACTGTTCTACAAAGAAAACATGGTTTCTTCCACCAAATTAAAAACAACAAGAAAAAGAGCAGAGCTGATGTCATGGGATACCCAGGTATTTCTAAAATCCCGAGTAAAGAAGCAAACATTTGGAGCTGAGCACCTACTGTGTGCTGCTCTGAAATGCATTAAGAGCTGGCCCAGCTGGTCATGGCAGTGCGCACCTATAATCCCAGGATTTAGAAGGCCAAGACAGGAGAATCACAGGTTCAAGGCCAGCTTTAGCAATTTAGCGAGATCCTATTTCAAAATACAAATTTAAAGGGCTGAGGGTGTAACTCAGAGGTTGAGTGCCCCTGGGCTTAATCCCTAGTAGAAAAAAAAAAGGAGGGTGGGGGGAGCTGGTCCAAACCCCACCTCCCACTGTAACCGCTTCCAAGCCCGTCTTTGGAGACACAGGCTAGGGTCTGGCATGGATTTGGAAGCTGAATGTTGTTCTGAGATTCCTGCTGGGAACTTCTCATTCTTAGGAGATTTGAACTGTCATGGGAATCCTGTTTTGGAGAAGTTCTCATCATTCTCCTTTACTCTGTCTCTTTTCCTGCCTGGATATGACATCAGTGATTCAAATCCCATTTGTGGCTCTAGGAAACCTGTGATTTGCTACTTTATAGGAACAAAAAGGTTGGGGGGAAAGTACTATAGAATCCAAAGGGCCATAGAGGCTGAAGGCCTAATTTTGTTTCTTCAGTAACTGATGTTTTAGCATCTACAAGGCTTGGACTGGGAATAATCTTGAGGGCAGAGCCAGCAGGATGAACTGGCAGACAAGTGCAGGGAATGAGCAGAGAGACACCCAGAGGCCCCTAGTTTATGTGGTCCAGCTCTGCCTCTGACAGTGCAAACCTGGGTAAGATCCACACAACTGACAGAGACACTGCGATCGCCTAGTCAAATCATTCACTTTACAGATCATTCATTCCTTCAACAGTCAGCCAATACATGCTTATTGAACAGACAGCCTTGGGTCAGAAGGCAGAGTGACTTGCCTAGGGCTGGTGATCATAAAACACTGACCTGCAGCCCAGTGAAGTTGTCTTGCAACCTCATCGTAGGAGTCAAAGACCTTCTGGACCTTTCTTCATTTTTTTGCAAGGAAAAGCATTGAACTAACTCACACTCTCCAAGCTCCCTCCTGTCTCTTCTTGTCTACTTGTGTGCACATCAACAGAGCCACTGCAAAGCGCCCTTTGTTCCCAACTAATTCCATATAAGACTGAAGAGAAAAATTCTCTCTTGGCACGTCCCTTTCCACTTTGACAAACACTGGTTCATTTTTTAATTGATCTCCCAATAAGGCACACACCTCATCTGCTTAAATCATGGCACAGTTAATTAGACCAAACAAGGAAGAAAGCCCAGGACAGAGAGCCTGAGTAGCAGGTCCTGCTTGCTCAGAGCAGTGGCCAAGTTCTCCACAAAGGGTAATTTTTAAAAGGGAGGATGCAGGAGATATTTGGTTGGCTCAAAAATTTAATTTAGGTCACATTATTGGACATATAGGCTACAAAAATCGGTCTTTTCCATCTAAACAGAATAATCCTTTAAAATGCTAAAGAAAGTTTACTCATGCATCAGAAACTTAACAAATATCTAGGAAAGGCCATGCACTGTTTTAGGCAATGGGGAAAAGCCCCTGTCAATGAGGAGGCCTGGACTGCTGAGAAGCCAAATAGAAGTGACGAGTGGAAAAGAAGTCGAGAGAACATTCTGTTATTTAGAATGGGTCCTACTAGCCAGCATGCTTTGTAAGGTTGCGAGTGACAGAAACTTAAACTGACTTAAGAAATTAAGAAAAAGGGAAACATTGCTTCAAGGCACGGTTGCAACTAAGGACTTGCAGCACAGTGTAATCTGGAATCTGTCTTGTCTTTTTAAGCTCTGGGAGCTGCTTGGGCTCTCAAAGTGGCTGTGCATGGAAGAGGGGACAGAGTGGCCTCGGAGACTGCTGTCCTTAGGAAGGCCAACTCGGATTGGTGGCCCTTGGCTGGCATCTGGGCACTTGGGTTTCTGGAGGATTCCTAGCATTCCTTGATAATGGTTTACCATGTCCAAAGTGCTTGCTCAAACAAAATGGTTTATACTGGATATCTACTTTCCTAGTGAGCATCTGGATTTTGGTATGTGCTAGGGAGAGGGTCTATGTGACCAGACCCCAGCAACATTTCCGGGACCTGAGTCTCTAACGAGCTTCCCGGGTGAGCAGTGTTTCACACTTGTGCTCACAACACGTTGTGGGAGAATTCAGCCTGTGCTGGGTGGCCACAGGAAGAAGACTCTAGAAGCTTGAGTCTGGTTTCCTCTGGGCTTTACTCCATCTACCTTTTCCCTTTGTGGACTTTGCTTTGGATTCTCTCACTATCATAAATCATATCATTTTTTTTTTTTTGCGGTACCGGGGATTGAACCCAGGGGCGTTCTACCTCTGCTCTACATCCCCAGCCCTATTTTTTTTATACTTTATTTTGAAACCGGGTCTCACGAAGTTGTGGAGGGCTTCACTAGGTAGAGGGAGAGAGAGAGAGAGAGAGAGAGAGAGAGCTGAGGCTGGCCGCGAACCCGGATCCTCCGGTCTCCGCCTCCCAAAGTACTGGGATTACAAGCGTGCGCCACCACACCCGGCAAATCATATCATGATTGTAACTGAAACCTCTGGGACTATGAGACAAGATAACTCTACCCTCCTTTGAAGTTGTTTATCTTGGATATTTTGTCACAGCAACAGAAAGCTGATTAACATAAGAGCTAATGTATGTAGACCATCTAGACTGAATACACAGTCTGACCATACCTGAAGCTTAAGTGAGTTCCCTAAAAAATGTACCAGATTAACATAAGATATTGACGATAGGGGAAACTGGGTTCAGGGTGTATTGGAATTCTCAATACTGTATTCACGATTGCTTTGTAAAACCGTTTCAAAATATAGCTCATTAAAAAAAATTAAATTCTATCACTGACAACCAGCCTGTCGACATGTGCTTCAAGGGCTACTGCCTTTATTTATATCCTAGTATTACATAATCTCAAAAATAAATTTTAAAAGGAGGATTATTGGCTACATTTAGGGAGCCTTCTCTTTCTCATATAAGAATTTTTGCTATCATGGGATATGACCTGTGGTCTTTTTATCTAAGCAGTAAAGAAGTGAAGCCAAAATCATCATACCTTCCTGGTCCCTAAGCCCCTCAAAAGGGAAATAAGAACACAAAAACAAAATCAGTTCCAGAGGTCCCCCCACCACATGGAGGTGGTTGTTAATGAAAAAATATATGCATATATGTATATATTTACATCTAGGGAAGCATTGTGGCGTAGTCAGGGTGACCGAGCTCCTGTAAAACGCCATTCCATCCATCTCAATAAGGACTCTGCTCACACAGCTAACCTGCCCCCTGCATTCTTCCAGACAGGGGAGCCCAGCACACTTCGAGGAAAGGAGAAAAGCACATTTGTCTTCCTTGACAGGACACGTCCATCCTTGTCAAATACTAGATGCTATTACTAACCTATGCATATGCATTTAGGAGGAAAAAATCGAGTTGTGTCCTTGTGACAGTCACACAATAGCACGCAACGATTTCTTCTTTTCAGGAGTCTGCAGATGAGGTGCAAACTGATCTGAAATTCTAGCGAGTCCTGACCAAATCTGTGGCCTTTTGTGGGTAGGAATGCTCTGGAGTCTGGTTAATGCAATCATATCTTCCCTTGGTATTGTGTATCCTCCAGGTAGAAAATGAATGCATTCATTTATTTTTCTGAATGAGGAAATTCACTACTCACTGCTTAATTCCCTGTAGCTCTAGAAGAAAAAATTCCCCGTTTAAGCAAATGTTGAGGTTAGCGTTGAGTATAAAGAAGAAGGAAAAGAAAGTCTAAAGCACATATAATAAGCGTTTTAGCATAGAGTCAATTCAGAAAATCATTCAAAGGCATGCGGATAGTCAGACTCCAAGTGAGGAACTGATGATCAAGCTGGATGGGTACAGATTTCATTTGTTGTCTTGGGCCAGTCATTGTTAACCATTTAAAGCCGTCATGACCACTATCACGTATTCCTTACCGATGCTACATATATCCGTCAGTAACAGTGGGTCACTAGAGAAGTGGTTCTCAACAGGGAACAACTGTGAGACCCTTGGTAAAGCTGGAGATGGTTCTCAATGTCACAGCTGCTGAAGGCTGGGGGAGAACGCTATGGGCACCTGGAGGGTAGAAGCCAGGGCTCCTGCTCAACACTCTAAAATGCACACAACAGTGCCCCTCCCCCACTGCAAAGACTTACCCATCCTAAACCTTCAGTAGCACCAAGCTGGAGAAACCCTGTACTACAGCAATGATTCTCAAGTCAGTGGGGATGTGTCAATAGGTGGGGAGTACGGGAGTGGGAACTAACCTGTATAATTCGAAAAGCCCCTACAGGTAACTGTAATACTGATGTCACCCTTCACCCTGCAACTAGAATGAGTGTTCAAAGGACAAAGTTGATTATGAGGTACTGCTTAGTTTTCAGAAGCCAATTAATCTAATTTGGGGCATTCCTAATGTAGAGTCCATTGGACCGAGATACTGGAGGAGCAAACAAGAAAAATAAATTGTCTTCCTTTCTGAGCTCATGATCCTAAAGGTGGATGGCGGTCTTTGTCCCCATGAATCCATTCAACAAGCATTTGCTTGTCAGCTCCAGGAACTTGTTTCTGGTGCACTGCCTTTTTTGGGTCTCACCTTGTCCCTCACCCCACCTTCCCCCAGAATGACCTGTGATACCCTACCCCCTCTGCATCTACAGTAACTACACTCACAATCGGAATCTCCTTAAAGCAGCCAATATCAGCTAAATGTTAGACAAACACTCCGGCTAAATCATTCACATTAATGGTGCACGACTCCATAATGTTCCCAGAAGTATAAAGTTGTTTTACAAAGAAGGATGAGTTAGTCACATGAATTTCTAATGGACAGAGCATTAAAGAGCATAACTGGTGCACTTCATACCAAGGAGGTGCTCAATAAATATTTCATGAATGTCCAAATGAGCAAGAAGAGACTTCTGGGTAGCACGGAAGCTTCCAGGTATTTAACAAAAATAGCAATGGTACAGATATTCCAGGACCCTGTGGTGGAACAATACAACA
This sequence comes from Glis glis, assembly GCA_004027185.1. NCBI lineage: Eukaryota > Metazoa > Chordata > Mammalia > Rodentia > Gliridae > Glis > Glis glis. Next base: position 195,000 of record PVJS01000010.1, read on the forward strand.
TAATCAGGGAGTGGCCTGTGGAGACCCTAAAATGCTTTTCCCTGGCTGAACCATCTCTTTCTTTCCAGTCCGGAGCCCTACACACCCTCCTTCTCTCTTCTACTACTCAAAGATAAAAGGAAAAGCTAGGGAAATCATACTCATAAAAATAATAACCCACGTTTTCCTCGATTCTAAGGGGCCACTGATTGTAGGATATATCAAAACATTTTCCAGGAGAAAAAGACCATCTGTCAAGTTGCTTTTATAAGTCGCATCTCCATTTCAGAAATGGTGAAATGTGAAAAACCCTGCATCGCAGGACTCAGGTAATATAACAAATACCTGAAAAGTACTAGGTGAATTACATATTTTGCTCTTGAAATACTTTCCCCATTGAGAAGGAGACACTGAAGCGTGAAGTGCATGGAGGAGATGGGCCTCTAACCACCTCTAGGGCCTGTCTAACTACACAGCCTGTGCCCTTCCTACCCAGATGCCAGGCCGGCTCTTTCCAATTACAACAAACCCCCAACTCCTACACCTCCACCAACCCTTTCCCTGGGCCTCCTTCCCCCATCTTGATAGAGGTTATATGCTCTCTATAGAGGTTTGTATAGAGTAATATATAGAGTAATGTAACCTCTATAGAGGTTACATTTCTCTATCTTAGAGGACTAGTGTTATCTCCTTTAGTATCAAGAATCTCTGCCATCTTGAATCTTTTAAGTATGTCAAGGCTGCCTTATTCTAAGGACAAGCAGGTGACTGAGATTAAGGAGAGCAGCAGCAACAGTGCTTACCATGTGTCCAGTACTTCACCAAGACTTTTCTATACAGCATCTCACATTACCCTCTGCTATGGCTTGGATGTAGTATGAGTGTCCCAGGAGGGTCCGCTGTGATTACAGCCTTGGCCCTCAGGGGGGCGCCAGTGGGAGGTGGTGGAACCCTTAGAAGGTAGGGCCTAGTGGGTGGTCCTTAGGCCACTGGGGGTGTGGTCTTCCAAGGTAGTTCTGATGAGATCTCTGAGTTCTCCTATGAGGATTGTTGTAATGCCTGAGCCTGGCCCCACCCCAGCTCTCTCTGCTCCTGGTTTGAGACATAATTATTTGCTACCATACCTGCTCCCAACGTCGATATCTGTGCCATGTGGTGAGGCAGCCAAGAGGTGATGCAGCCAAAAGGTGGCCCTCCCCATGGAGCTTGTACTATATTCTTTGGACTCTACACCCCCAAAACTGTGAGCCAAATAATTCTCTTTTCTTTTCATTTCTCTTCTTTTCCTTTTTTCAGCACTGGGGATTGAACCCAGGAGTATTCTACCTGCAAACTAAACCCCTAGCACTTTTTATTTTGAAATTGGGTCTTGCCAAGCTGCAGAGGTCTCAGTAAATTGCTGAGGCTAGCCTCAAACCTGCGATCCTCTTGTCTCAGCCTCCCAAGTACTCAGATTATAGGCATGAGCTACCACACCCAGCTTAAACCTCTTTTCTTAATAAGTGGTTTGCCTCAGGAATTTTATTATACTAATGAAAAGTTGACAAATACACCTTTATATGGATACCCTATGAATATTATTCCTACTTTTTTTGCGATACTGGGGATTGAACCCAGGGGCATTCTACCTCCAAGCTACACTCCCGGCCCTATTTTTTTTAATTCTTTATTTTGAAACAGGGTCTCATTAAGTTGCGGAGGGCCTCACTAAGTAGCTGAGGCTGGCCGCAAACCTGTGATCCTCCGGTCTCAGCCTCCCAAGTACTGGGATTACAAGTGTGCACCACACGCCCAGCATTATTCCTATTTCATTCATAGGAAATAGAGGTTCAGAGATGTGAGTAATGCACCAAGGTTATAGAGATAGCAGGAAGATGCTGCGCAACCTCAAGGATTGCCCCAGCTTCTGTGCCCCACCACCATGGGAATGGGCACTTGAATGGGAAAAATAAGTGAGGAAAACCATGTTCACAGACATGCAGTACATATGGGGTTCAGCACCACCTGTGGTTTCAGGCTTCACTAGAGGTCTTGGAATACATTCCCCATGGATGAGAGGGGTGCTATAATGGTTTCCTGCCTTACCTTTCAGATCATCCCCACACTCAGCTAAAGGGATCTCCTTCAAATCTGCACGTGACTGCGCCTGACACTGAACCATCTTTCAGTGACCTCTGGATAAACCCAACGTCAAACCTCTAAGCTTCTCCATCCTTCTCTTGACTCATTCCCCACCACACACTTCACCTAGAACAATCTGTCCATTACTGAACAGGTATTTATGGAGGACCTACTTGCTATGGTTAGACATAGAATAGCCCCTTGAAGAGCTCATAAATTGATGTTTGGAGTTGATATATTCAAGTCTTGCAGGTTGTAATCCCATTAGTGGATAAATCCATTGTAATAGATTTACTGGGTGGTACCAGGTAGACCCACAGGATGTGGCTGGAGGTGGGTCCCTGGGGGTTCGGCCTTAGGGATTCTACTTTTTGGTTCCTCCTCCCCCTTCTCGCCCTCTCTTGTTTCTGGCCTCCCTGATGTGAGGAGCACAGCCCATATGCTCTCCCTCTGTCTGCCTCCCGCCGCCATGCCCTGAGATCCCTGGTCCCTGGCCTCACATGGACTGAACCCGAAACTGAAAGAAAATAAATCTTCTTTCCTCTAAGTTACGTGGTCAGGTCTTTAGATTATAGCTGTGAGAATGCTGACCGGAACCCTACTATGTGCTGGGCGCTGTTCCAGGTGCTGCGAGACATCAGGAACACGACAGACAATGCCTACCCACCAATAGGGAGGACACAGAATGAGCAGGGGCAGCTCACCATACCCTCTGTACTGCGTGAGAGGGACAGAAAAGCGTCTCAAGTTGCAGGATAAAATGGGAACCTCGGGGAAAGTTTCGCTGGGAGCTGAGATTTGAGCAAAAGACTTGAAGGGATTTATGGCCGGGAGACGGGGACAGGTCTGGGAGACAGCATCCCAGGGGCAGGGAACATCAGAGCAGAGGAACAAAGGCAGGAGCCTGCTTTGTCTGAGATCCAGATTTAATGTCTCCCCCAGTTTCCTGTACCTCCTCTCTGGACCGCAGGCCTCGGCACATGCTCCCTCTGGGCACAGACCAGGACAGGGACACGTCTGCATCCCTTCCTTCAGAGGCTTTCCCCGGCCCTCCCACACCCATGATCCGCGTGACCTTCCCTACAGTGTGGTTCTACCTCACCCTGCATTTTCTCTTCCAAGGCACGTTCCCACACTTTCACGTAATTGTGTGTTCAGATGGATGTAGAGTCGAGTGGTTAGGAGGGTGGACTTCAAGCCAGGCTCTGCCACTAACTCTTCCTAGTGACTTCAGGCAAGCTACTTACAGAGCTCTGTGAGGGCTAAATGCCATCGACCAGGGCCCACCAAAGCAGCTCTCTACACATGCTAGTGACATGAGGGTTCTCTTATCTACTCTTATACCTCCAGGACTAGGGCTGGCAGAGGAGCTCAAAAGTTAATGATGCATGCCTGTAATCCTAGTACTTTGGAGGCTGAGACAGGAGGATCACAGGTTTGAGGACAGCCTCAGCAATCTAGCGAGACCCTGTTTCAAACCAAGAAAAAAAAAAGGGGGGCACAGAGCGTAGCTCAGAGATAGAATGTCCTTGTATTCAATCCCCAGTAACACACACACACACACACACACACACACACACACACACACACACACATTAAGTTAATGAAGTAATGAAAGGATAAGAGAAGGGGTGAAGAGATGAGGCAGGGGAGGAGGAGGAAAGGACGAAAGAAGAAAAGGAAGAAAGGCGGGTAAGAAAGGAGAAAGAAATGAAATTTCTTTTCCCTAGGAGGGAAAGAAATGAGAGAGGAAAGAAGAGAGGGAGGGAAAAAGGAAGGAAGAAAGGAAGGGAGGAAGGGAGGGGGTCAGGTTTCTATTCCCCTAACTCTTAAGAATCTCAGGTTTAAGAACAAGCGAAAAAATACGTGGAAGGAAACTATCATTTATTAAGTAATGTGCAATACAGAGCCATTATCTGACTGAACCACCAAGATAAAGCCTTTGGGGCAGTTATTAATGGATCATTCCCTCACTTAAAGAAAAACAAAAAAACAAAACAAAACAAAAACGAGCCTCCTAGAGAAGTTAAATGATCTTCTAATGTAGGAAGAAGAGGCAGACTCATATCAAAGTTAATATGAAAATAATTAAAACTCTATCACCAATTTTGCCAGGAATACAATCGTTGACGTGGCCCCAGGGATGCACATGATCCCACAGGAAAACCGTGAGCATCTCACAAGAGAACCAAAGTGCTGGCTTCTGACTCTGAATGGAAGGCAGCAGGGACGGGAGATGGGAAGAAAGCAGGAGTGTATTCAATACAGGGAGGAGAAAAAAGAGTGCGAGAGACCATTGGAATTCTCCAAGTGAAAAATCAACCAGGAGGTACAAGGTAAAAAGACAAAGCAAAACTATAAAACTTAGTGGCAGGGAGGGGACCCTGTCAATGCCGGGAGTGTCAGAGATGCTTTTAAAACATGGTGCAGATTAAAAAGCAATGCCTCAGCATTTCCACCAAATTGTGTGATTGATGAAATAAAAAAAAAAAACCCAGGCCCAGCCGTGCTCTTTCCCAGCTGAGTTCCAGCCTTCTGTGCTGACCACACACCACCCATACAGACACTGGCTATTGGTGTCATTTTAAAGCACTTTATTTGAGGATTTTTATCTTTTAAAAATTTCTGTTTTTCTTCCCTGCGGCCAAGCAGTCTCTCAAGTTTAGGAACTGTCAGGAGCGGATGTGGGATAAGTGGAAATCAGTCTATGTGAGTCCTGGGAGAGGCCACACGGCACGGCTGAGAATGGATGGCTTTAATCAGGGGAGCCTGAGGTTATGTGGTCGTCCTGAAAGGTTTGCTTTGATTCCTTTTATACCAGCTAAAGGGAGTGGGGGCACATAGAGCTTCATTTGGAGGCAGGTTAAGGAGGGGAAGAGGAGGATTTAAAGTCAGATAATAGTGAGCTTGGGCAGGGGAGAGAGGAGGATGGAAAGGTACAATATGGCCCAAGCATCTCCTGGGTACCAGGATCAGCCAGTCACCTGCCAAGTCGCATCCCACTGAGGTGAGAAGATGGCAGCATTTTCTTTCTATAGGTTTAGAGGAGGCAAGGTTGACCTCCACCAGCTCCCCGTGCTGATAAGCAGGCAAGCAGCCAGGGACTTGAAACTTGGTCTCTTCTTTGAAGAGCTCTTCCTTCTCCACCAATCCCATCAGAGGATTTGGGCAGGGGCAAGGCAGGAAACAGGAGCCTAAGAACTTTAAAGAGTCTTTAAAAATTCCTTTAAGGCAACTGATTATAAGCCTAAAAGTTCTAGAAACATCATTTCAAAAGAAATACTTCCAGTGTTCTTCCTGTTCCAGTTTTCTGTAATTTTTTTTTACATTTATAACCACCCACAGCCCCGAGGGCTCCGTGGACAAAGCTGTAGGGTAATGGAGCAGATACCCATTAACGATGTCCGCCATTACCCCGTACGCTCTGGCGGGAGACCTTAGAGAGAATGGAATATGGGGAACATGATGCACATTAGTGTGTGCAGTTCTCACAGTGACCCCATTAGCATTGTTCCTAGTTCATTTAGGCTTGGAGAAGTCAAGCAACCTGCTGTCTCAGGCTGTTTGAGCTGCTATAACAAGATATCTTAGAATCAGTCACGTATTAACAATGCATTGCTCACAGTTCTGATGGCTGGGAAGTCCCAAGACCAAGGCACCAGCCGATTCTGTGTCTGGTGCGGGCTCTCTCTGCTTCACAGAGGGTGCCTTCTAATTGCGGCCTTGCATGGCAGAAGGGCAGAGGAGCTCCGTCAGGCCTCTTTTAGAAGGGTGCTACCTCCACTAATGGAGTTCTGAGGACCTAAGCACTTGTAAGATCACCGCCTCTTAATGCTAGTGCACTGGGGATTCACTTTCAACAAAGGGATGGGGGAGGGCACGTTCAGGACATAATGTCTGCTCAAGAATCTCCAGTGAGCCCCAATGTTAGCTTCCTCTAGGGCTCCTTGATGAGTCCCCGGGGGGAATTCTGGGGGGGCCCACGGGCTATTTTATATATGGCATTCTGGGAAGTCACGTGCTGGGCAGGACTCTGGAGTCTGAGAATCCACTTCTCCAGTCCTGGGGAAATTATATGTTTCTTGCCTCCAATTTTGCTTCTGTTCTCTCTAGGCCAGAATCACCTTGAGCCTGACTTCAAAGAGACTCTTAGCTTCGCCCACAGATTTTTCATTACTCCTCGGAGGAGTGTCCGATACAGCGTGAAGAGGATTGGGTTTAAAGTTGGGCTATCATTGGGTGCGGTGGCACATGCCTCTAATCCCAGTACTTGGGAGGTGTAGCTCAGAGGTAGAATCCCCCTGGGTTCAATCCCCAGTACCAAAAAAAAAAAAAATAATAGTAGTTATCTTCCCTTTGCATTATAGACACCACTTATCAGCCCGCTTCCTCAGCTCTCCATGAGCATGTCCACTTTCGCACCTTAAGTTTAACATGACGTCCACCATTCCTGGGCTTCCCCATGACCTCCTCTTGCAGTCCTCTGTGGCTCACCAGCGCCAACACACCCACCTGGCCACACCCTGGGTCCATTTTCCACATTAAAGTGACGACTTCTACCAACTGTAGTGCTCCACCTGGTCTGAGCCAACATCCTCTCCCACCTGGAGGACGGAACGGGACACACACCTAAATGGTTTCCTGGCTTCCTTCTGGCTTCTAAAGAGCAGTCAGGATGACCCCTCACAATCTCAGATCAGATCAAGTCATGCTTCTGCCTGAAGCCTCCTGCCAAGGCTCTCCAGATGCCTGAACAGAAAGGCAAGGTCTTCTTGGTGTCCTACCAACAAGGTCCCTGCAATGTGACCTTGTCAACCCCCAGCCCTCTCCTGGGCTCCAACCTATTCCTCCAACAGGCCCCATCCACTCACAGCAAAGTGCTGGCCTGCCGTCCTCAGCCCTGCACACATGCCACTCTCCCACACACACTCACTCACTCCATCTCTCAACTTTGCTTCAATGTCGTCTTTCTTGTGAGATCTCTCTTTAACACCCTCTTTGAATAACAAACCAGTATACATACACAGGCATCTGTTTCTCCTTTCTCTAATTTCCTCTACCGCCTTAACCACCATCTAATATATTATACACACGACTGCTTGGTTATTGTCTTTCTCCTTTCACCCAAATATAAACTCACAGGGGTAGCTTGGGTTGTTTTATCTGTGCAACATTCTCAACTTTCAGAAAACTAGATAGCAACGGGGAGGGGCTTGGCAAATGTGAACCAAATGTATGTATCCTGATTCTAGCCCTTAATGATGTGTCTGGTTCTATGACTAGGAATTAATGGGTATGAAAACCCTCCACCTAGCACAGGCTGGGTAAGGGTGCAGCCTGCTGGTGCAGGGGGAAGACATTTGCCACTGAGGTCTCGTGGCACATGACCATCCCCAAGTATGAGGACTCAAAGCAGTAGATATGAGGATGGGTCTGTGTCCTTGACAGGAGGAGTCTTAATAGATTCTCCAGGTAAGGAAGTTAGGCACTGGGGGGTTTCCCAGCACCACCAAGGAACCAAGTCTGTGTGATCTGTACACTTCAGCCACTGCAGTCCAAACTAGCTGTTCTAAGACAGGGAAAAATGAACAAGGGCAAAAGGCACCGTTGTCACCCGAAATGTCACGCTGAAAGATGTCAAGTGCAACTGCATTTACGAGAGGGCAGTCTCCCTCTTGAAGCAGAACATTCTACATTTATGGGTCTGGCCTAAGAGGCATTCTTCCTGTTCCTTGACCTGACTTCTAATAGTTATAGTTTAGGAAAAAATAAAAAAATCACACACACACACACACACACACACACACATACACACACCTCGCCCCAAAAGAAAATTAAATGCATAGAAGAAGGGAAGAGGTTACCTTTTTTTTAAACCTCTGAATTTTCACAGGGAGGGCATGGGTAAACCTCAGATGTGTTCTACTCCATTGCTGGTGGAGAAAGATGTAAAATATTCTGCTTTATCTGGGAGCTTCCTGAAGGCAGGGACTGTGAGCATACAGTTTTAGCTAATAATGGCATCTAATATATTCCTCTGCACAGTGGGGGCCTAATAGATGCTAGAAGTAAACTAATAAAAGAATGAACAAACAGAATTCAGCCCATTAACTCAGCTCCCTGCAATCCAAAATTCCCCACCACTGTCCCGACCCGAGCTCATGTACTCTGCTCAGCACTAAGACCTGCAGGGAATGTCAGAGTCCTCCAATCCCAAGCCCCTGGGTCAGCTATGGGAGCAGCATGAGTCCCAATGCCTTCCCTTCCTTCCATGTTGGGGTATTTAAATCCATGATTAGTAGGGTTGCTATTGGCTACAGAACCCTATTAGCACTATGGCCAGTCCTGGCTGCAGCGGAATAAAGGTGACTTCCCAATGACAGCTCTATAATTTCTCATCACCTGGCTCGGTGATTTTGCTGAGTTACACTTATCAAGGGAGACTCAGAGCGATGGAGGTATGCTACAGGCCGAGTTACTCAGGCAGCAAACTGAGATGGAGTTGCCATATAGAAGGTTTACTAGGGAGAGTTCCTGGGAATGAGAAATGCAGAAAGCAGGACTGGACAGAGGGGACTTCAGGCTGAGGTAGTGCCCAGGGAGACAGCTGACCAGGCAGGATCCTGTTCCTTCTCAGTCAATCCAGAACACAGGTCAGCCTGGGAAGGGGGCGTGGTCACAGGCAAAGTGACTCCCTCCAACCTAGGCTATCCCCAAAGACAGCCCTCCCTCTGTACCTACAGCGTCCAGCTTCCTTTCTTCTCAGACGGTGCACACAGCCACCACTCTTACACAACAAGATTCCCCAGTGAAGCTTCCCAGCTGGCTTCTCGGCCTCAGTCCAGGACAGGTGACAACTCCCAGGGATCCTTCCTCACTTGTATCCTTCTTTCTAAACTAGGTGCATGGCCTTGCACCCAGTAGGGATGCAATAAGCACATCACTGAACATCAGCATCAAGACATAAATGAAACATGGGATAAAGAAAAACCGACCCAATGAGTTCAGTGTGATCAGAGAGAGAGAGAAACAGCAGACATGGCAGGAGGACCTGCAAAGGAGAGAAACCAAGGCGCGTGCCTTCTGAGCTCCACTCGGGGCAAAATGCTACGTCCTTCCAAGCTTCAGTTTCATTACTAAGGAAATAAAGGGGCAGCTCCTAGCATTCTGTGAAGAAGAGATGAGAGGGCTGAGACTCGCTCAGTTTCAGCTTTGTTAAATGATGTCTTCAGTCGTGTCCTTATTGATCTGGAAAAGGAAAGTTAATTTTGATCTTGATAAAAGAAAGCACCCTGGGGGTCACAATGTCACTCCCATGATTTGCTGAGCACTTTCTTCAATTAGCCCAGAGCTAAGAAGTCCCCAGAAGGAAGCAGGCAGTGACCAGAGTAGATAAGGGAATCATCGCTCTCTGATCATGAATGGAAACAGAAACTAAGGGGAAAGTCCTGTGATTTACGGAAACACTGTGATTTAAAATCAGTAAGCAACAGTTCGTCGTCATAGTATAAGGAGCTAAGAGAATAAGCAGACAGATTTTAAACACAAACCAGACTCCAGTTTGACAAAGCAAAAGAAGAAATAAGGAAAAGATAATAATCTCACAACCAAATTTCTCTTTCATTGCATTTGTCCAATATAAAGAGGAATTTCAAAAATAATGCAATTTTAAGGAAGGCATTGGGAGAGGGATATTAAAATAGCCATAAATTTGTGCTAACCTGTGGCTCCGCTCATGTATCCACACTAGAGTTAAATATAACTACTGGGCTCACAATTGATCATCAAACAGTCTCATATAGCTTGAGGCCATGACAAGAGCAGTAATATCAAAGAAGAAACCAACCAGGCTAGAAGTTTTTTAAAAGCCAACCATACATAGCTCCTTAAAATAATAAACCATGATGCTAATGAAAGTAAAAGCCATAAGAACATTTCAAAGACTTTAAAATCATCAATACCCATTGCTCCTATCTCACGGCCTTTCTTGGCAACCAAAGAATTATTTGATAAAGAAAGAAAACCAATAAATGAATGTCTTTACACAGCATGTCAACACTCAAATTATCTGCATAAAAATATACTTATTAGACATTTATTGGTTACACAGTATCCTAAATTGGGTTCTTCCCATGAACATAGATCTTACCTCTTCATTTACTAAAGCAATGCAAATTCTGATTTTACTCTCACATGTTTCAAATCAAAGGAGAGTTGATACTTAACTGTATTTGTAATTCCTTCTTGACTTCATTAGCACGACCTTATTGACTTGAACTCACTTAAAAAGAAATACAATCACTATTGTCGGCATATTGACACATACAAAGATACCAGCAAGAAATGAGCTGCAGTTACCTTTGAACTTGTGGAACACAGCCCATAGCTCCGCAATGTCGGTCGCAAAGGTGATATCTGTGTCGAGGACAATAACTCTCTCCAGATTGGCAGGAAGAGTTTTGGTCAGGACGAGCTTCATCAGGCCATAAATCCCAGAGTAATGTTTGTTAGGGATCCAGGAAACTTCAGACTAGACAGGACATGGCAGAGAGGGAGTTGGAAAAAGGGGGGGGGGGAGAAAGCCACCGTATTAATGCTTTGCTTAAACATTACAAATAGTGCCTGAGTCATATAAAGTATTCAGTGAAAATGTGTTGAATAAATGAATGTGTATTTTCTTAAAGATCTGTTCATATAATTTACATTTTGACACAACAAGTTTTTTTTTTTTTGGTTTTGGAAGAAAAGGTATTTGAACCAAGGGAGAAGAAAAGGAACAGCTATGAAATAATTATCACATGCACACCCTATGGTGAGGATTTTTAAAAACATAATTTTTGTTATTTCTCCCTCCACTGGAGAAAATAAGGGTTTGCGAAAAGAAAACATGAATGTACAAAAATTGACTTGTACTACCTATATTTTTTGCATAGTACCTAATTTTCCTAGGTAGGTGTATTTCTTTAAGTCATATTCTACTTCTGTATCATTAGCGATAACTACTTAATGTCATTTTAAAAGCTTATGCTTAGCTATATTTTTAAAGCTATCATTGAATAGGTTACTACTGGTGCCTTCTCTTCATTCTCAGATAAATGCACAAGGTGAGGCCTGGTCTTTTTCAATGCAACACTCTTCCCCTGATAGCGATAAACGACACACACAGAGAAGGACAGAAATGAACAACCCAGGGACTGATGATATTGTAATCTTTATGTGACATAAATCCACACCCCACTGGAATCCAGAGAGGGTAGCCACAGGATTAAGGCCACCTGGCGGGAGCAGGGGCCTTCAGCAGAGGGACACAGGCTATCTGCGGCAGCCCACAGGATGAGAACAAGGAAACCTACAGCCCCCTCCCTCTCTCCCTGTCCCCCATCTCCTGGATGGCACCCCTCTGACCAATCCAGATGGAAGCAGAAGGAAAGTGACAAAACCTTCATGCCTCATCCTTGAGAAGGAGGGTGAGAGAGGGCGAGAGAGGGGCTGGAGGGGCAGGACTAACACAACCAGCCTAGGCAGAATGCTAACAGTGACTACAAGGCCTTCCATAGAAGAGACGCAAAATCCACACCTGCAGCCAACAAATGCGGCAGGTACAGAGGGATGAGCGACTTGCCCCACCGCAAGCACGATGCAACGCAATAGTTAGGATCTGCCGGGGGGAAGGTTTGTGTTCGTTCTCCGGACCACGTTATCCTTCATCGGGAGCTGGCTTACCAACTCCCCATCGCCTTAAGATCTGAGGACTTGGTGAGTGATTCCCTCCAGTGTGCCTTAGAAAACACTTCCTCCTGAAAGCCCTGGCCTTTGGCACTCAGCTCGGCACCTTCCCTCCCCTGGGGGTGTGCCTGAACTGAAGCCTGGCAATCCGCGATCCATGCTGCTGCGCAGCGCCATTCAATCAGACCTTTGATTAACTTATTCATCTATTTTGGTTACCATCAAAGCAGGAGCGCTTGGTGAAGACCGAACACCACAGTGCCAGGTTAAGCCATCTAATTAGATTGCCCTGACTCTCAGCTTTATTTTTAACACGCATGTGAGACAGTCAGATGCATCGCCAAACAGTAAGACTACAGGAATAAATTAATCTCAACATGAGCCCGGGCCTGAATGTCGCCCCAAGTCCCCAACTTAATACATAATCAATTAAGTCCGAGTGTTCAATTAGAGGTAAAGGAAGCATTTGAATGAGTTTGCATTCAGAAAGGAAGCCCCAGGAAAGGGTAGGAAACTAAGGAATCCTTGGGGAGAATGAACGAGCGGTAAGAGGTAAGAAGCAGACGCATTAATTATAAATGGCTCATCTTCTTCGAAGGAGCATGGCTTCTACCACGCTCCCCCCCCCCCCGGCCCACCTCTATCCGCATTCTGCTCCGCTTTCATGCCTCAGCGTGAAGCCATGGTCTTCTAGTCACCAGCTCCCCAAGGCCTCAGCTGCACTGTAGCTCTGGAAGCAAGCAGTCTCCCCGCCTTGGCATAGGGGGTTATCACACTGTGTTTAATGTCCCATGTCTCTTTCTTGCATTTGATCAGAGCTCCTTGAGGCAGAGATGATGTTGAGTGTTTTGTTATTTGTTTTTTATTATGACAAATATTCAACATTTACTCAAGAATAGTTTGATGACATTTATTTTTATGGTACTGGGGATTGAATCCAGGGTCACTCTACCTCCAAGCTATGCTACTAGCCCTATTGTTGTTGTTTGGAAACAGGGTTTTGCTAGGTTGCAAAGAGTCTCACTACGTTGCTGAGGCTGGCCTTGAACCTGTGATCCTCCTGTCTCAGCCTCCCAAGCATTGGAATTATAGGTGTGCACCAACATGCCCGGCTATTTTTTAAATAAACTTTTATTGGTGCATTGTAATTATACATCATGATAAGGTTCAGAGTGATAGGAATATCCATGCACACAGCACGTGGTGTTTCCCTCCAGATCCCATCTCGCTCTCTCCCCTTCCTCGTACATGTTATTGATATTAGTATTGATAATTTTGTATATGTACATATCATTATTCAAACTGTTGCCTTCCTCAAGTCTCCTTTCCCCCCTTCCCTTCCTCAAATCCCCTTCATTGCTTAAATAAAAGATTTAAGATCTAATGTTATCAAAGAAAGAAAGAAAGAAAGAATAGTTGGGTGAATGTGCATGACCATGGAGTGTCAGGACTGGGTTCAAATTCAACCCTTGACATTGTCCTCAACTAAGTGCAGAAGTGCCCGTAACTGAAGAAGTCCATGGTCAGTACATGCAACGGAAGAGGCATGGCTAGTCGAGCCCCAAAGCCTGGGCTTTAGAACCTGTTCCACCTTGAATAAGCTATTTCTCAGTTGCTGTGACTTCAGCAACTTTACTTAACCTCTGTGAGCCTTACATTTTCTCATCTGCGAGAGGGGGCTTTTAATATCGGCTTTGCAACACTGCTGGAAGGTCTGCAAAGCATCCAGCCAAGTCCTGGGCGTGGGGTCTGCACAAAGGCCATTTCTCTCCTCCAGCATGTGGCTGTCAGCCTTATCTGAGCTCAGGTGACTGTGGGTTTGTAGCTTGATTAAAGCACGTCCTCACATATGTAAGACAGAGAAGGGGAAGTAGAGGATGGCGATGGTTCCGTCATGGGAATTAAGTTACTCACCACCTTTTCCTATGCTCCTATATTAAAGGTTAACAAAATTACATACTGAAATATGCTGGAAAATGTAAAACCCCCCAGGTAGATCTTCAAATTCTATAGTGCTTTCTAGGCTTTAGGAAGAATATGTGTAGGAATGGTCAGCCATGCGACCTTTCTGGGCTGTCTCTTGGTACAATCACACTGGTATTGCTCTTCTTCCCACCCTGCAACAAGCTACGATCCAACCAGGATATCAAGGGGGTAAATGGGGCCAAAGGACAGAAGGGCACCCTGGCCAGAGGAAGTTGAGGAAATGTGTCGGGCCCCATGCAGGTCTACGAAGGGCATCCCGTAGAGATGGCTACACCTGGCGGAGCAATAACCTACCATGCTCTTCATCATTATAAAGATGCCAAAGGGTTCATGTAATTAAAAAGCTAATAAAAATGAAAGTTAGGTTCATTTTAATGGGCAGACTATTATCCTCGCAATGGCTGTTAATAATTCTAAGCAGCATGGTTGGAGCTTTAATTAACAAAAATGCAATTGTGCCCAAGATTACCACCTACTGCACTTACATAAAGGGGCATAAGCAAGCCAGGTTTAAAAGGGTTCCTTGAAGGAAGGGGGTAGAGGATCCTATCAATGGAGATGTACCCTTCTGAAGCTAACAGTTACTTGGTGGGCTCTCAGTTCTACAAAGCGCAGAAAGTGCTTCCAGAGTAGAACTGATGCTGGGTGGTCCCCAGAAAAACTACTTAGAAAACATGACCAAAGTAGTGACCTGAACATGGGGGCAGAGGTTGACACTGGACAGGCCTCCAAACATAATTCCTTAATACACAGAGGATGAGGAACAGCGATGTCCCCAATGTGGTGAAGCCAAGTTTTTGACTTTGGAAAAGGGGCTGGTTTGGTCAGGAAATGATGCTCATTTCTCCTTGAAGATGTTGATTTTCAAGAGACCCTGGGGTGCCGCAGTAATGTTATAGGAGAAAATAAGACATGAGCATTTATTGTGTATCGGGCAGTATGGTAGGAACATTATATGTGCTATATTGTTGAACCCCCTTCTAACAAGCCCCAGAGCTCCCTTATTATCTCTGTGCCCACAGTCTGGGAGATGAAAGTGGAGTCCCTTCAATTACCCTAATCTTCAGCCTCCCAGCCCCTGAGTCTTCTCTGACAAGAATGCTTTTCTCTTCCCCTCCTTTCAGGTGCCACGGCCATACAGGTATGCTTTTCGCTCTCAGGATTCCTGTAAGTTCAGATCTGAGCCCCTTCCTCCATCCAGACAAATCTTCACTCACCAAGAAGCAGTTTCTCAGGGTATTTCTGTTCAATGGCCTTAGAATTGGTCACTCCTGGCTTCTAAATCTCTAAGGTCCTTGATTTTTCCCATCTGTAAAATAGGGATATGAGTAGCATGCCCTGTTTCTTCCTAGGCAGCTGCTGTATTTGCAGTCTGTAAGCTCTCTCCCAACTGACTAGAAATATTTATGGCTCAAAATAGATTTCTTACCCATATCAACACTTTTTTTTTCTGTGAATTACAACTCACCTTGACACATTTTTAAAAATTTAAACAAGAAATCATCGCAGCTGTAAAATGTTTGAAAAGTCATTTGCCTTTCATGTTGTGGGTGGTCGTCTTGGCAACCATCCTGCATGTTCAGAACTGCAGTGAAGAGGCCTGGAGGGCAGGAGCAGGTGGGGTGGCACAGGGGCTCCTGGAGATGCCTGGCAGGATCATGATGTAAGCACCAGCTTGGGGGTCCAGCTGACTGAGTTTCAAATCCTGCCCCCAGCTGTGCTGGACTGCCCCATTCACCCCTCTCAGCCTCAGTCTCCTTACTCATAAAACAGAGAAAACAAAGTAATACATAGTGCAGGAGGTTCAGAGAAGCATGCAATGATGCCGGAGATCCGAGGTGCCTGGCAGAGTGTTTGCCATGTGATAAAGGCTCAGCATTAGCTTCTGGAATGGTTAAAAACACGCACTCTGGACTCTGCCAGGGCTTCAATCCTGGCTCCGTCATTAACAAGCTGGTCACTCTGGGCAAATAGTTAAATCTCTATGTACCCCAGTCTTTTCATCTATAAAATAGAGACTGGAGACGTACGTCATACTATGCAGGACTGTGAGCATGCTGGTGCTATATGTAAGCATGGACAACTGTTAACTTTTGAGATAGTTACTAATGATATTTAGAGCAACAGAAAAGACAAGGTTCATATCTACTAGATAAAGATATTTAAATTTGAAACCAGCAAAGTGAAATTCTGGTTTAGTTCAAACGAGAGCATTTACATAAGCATTCATGGGACATCTGATGTGGATCAGATCCTGAGGAGGAGTGAGGGGCCAGGGCCTCTGATGAGTAAATCGTGGCTCAGGCTCTTGAAGGGCCTGTGGCCTAGTGGACATTAACATCCCATCACTGCATAATAAGTGACTTCAAAATGCAGCTGTCTTCAACATCAGCATTACTTACCATCTCACATGGTTTCTGATTGTTAAGAATTTGGGGCTGCATCAGCTGGGTGGATTTGGGGGCTGTTATGATTTGGGTGTGGAATGTCCCTCCTCAAAGCCCATATGTCGTCGATGCAGCAATGTTCAGAGGTGAAATGACTGAATCATGAGGGCTCTAACCTCACCAGTGGGTTCATCCATTGGTGGATATATAACTTGAATGGATTTACTAGGTAGTACCTGTAGGCAGGTAGGGTGTGGCTGGAGGTAGGTTACTGCAGGCATGGCCTGGGGGTCATATCTGTCCCTGGTTCCTTTTTCTGTCTGTTTCACGGCTGCCATGAGCTGAGTAGCTTTCCCCCACCATGTCCTTCTTCCATGATGTTTTTCCCTTGGAGCATGGACTAATCCTCTGAAACTAAGAACCAAATAAACCTTTCCTTCTCTAAGTGGATCTCGTCAGGTATTCTGGACACAGTGACGAGATGCTGAGTAATCCAGGTGTACATGAGCCGGGTGGACTTGGGGACTTATCACCTGGGTGGATTCTCATGAGGTTGCAGTCAAGACATCGGTGGAGGCTGCAGGCAATGGAATTCTTGCTTTGGACTGGAGGACCTGCCCCTAAGGTATGGCTGGCGGTTGATGCTGACCTTAGAGCCTCAACAACAGACCACTTAGAGAGCTGCTCAAATGTCTCTACAGCAGGATAGCTGGCCTCCCCAGAGGGAGTGACCCAAGAGAGACCAAGATGGGAGCCAGTGTGTCTGTTATGACTGGCCTCAGAGGGGATGTGGTATCATTTCTTCAGTGTCTTCCTGTTCCTACAGGTCAGCCCATGCAGTGTAGAGAGAGACTTGACAAGGGTGTGAATACTAGGAGATGGGGATCACTGGGGCCATGGCGGAACTAGCTACCCCATCTGTAATTACAGAACAGCATGAAATAGACTGTGATAAATTCCAAGTATATGTACAGCAGCAGTCTAGCAGAAGGATAATTAAAGGGGAGTGGTAAGAAAGACAGGAGAATAAATCAGATGGAGATGTCTGGAAGAGATGAGTCTTAAATTCCGTCTTCAAAAATGAGCTGAAAGTTGAATTTCTCAACTATTGGGAGAAAAGAATGATAGAAGTATTAGCGCCAATGAAGGCACAGAGATATAAATAAACAACTGTGTTCTCATGCATGCACATAAAATAACTACACTCTATACATTTAATGGCACAACTTGGAGTTGGAAATGATGGAGAAGGAGACAGAAAGGGAGGAAGGAAAGGGCTGCATTTTGGAGAGTACCGCATGCCAATCTAAAGAGTACTGGAGAGTATTCCAGAGGCAGGAGAAACATAAAAATTTCTTCATTAGCAAAACATGTGACCTCATCTTGTTTTTAGAATAGACACCAGTAACTTTTGGAAGAGAGATTAACAGAAGACAGCTGAGAAACACCAGCAACTTGGAGAGATTCTACTGAAATGCAGATTCCTGGGACAGTACCTAGAGGTGGGGATTCAATAGGTCGAGGGTAGGCCCAGAAATCTGTATTTTTAACCAGCATCCTAGGTGATTCTAAAGTCCTGAGATTAGAGTCTAAGATATCTTAAGTGAGGAGACACAGAAAACAGTTATTTCTCAAGGTCTTCTTGGCTGAATCATTTACACTGGATTAGCAATCGGCTCACTGTTCAGAAACAAGGCATACATTAGCCCCAATCCTGTATGTCCTGCCTGAAATTGACACTTTGTTGGATATATACAGAGAGAAGACCTTTTTCAGAGATTAAAAAAGAATACGTTACTGTAAGATCAAGAGTTCATTAGCTATCTCTATACCTTTAGGGAATTTATGACTGCAAAGCCAAAAAGCTTTTTTGCTCTACCTCCTTTTAAACTTAGAAATTCTGTCTCAATAAAAAATACTCTAGATCAGCTAACAGTGACTTTCTTAGTCTCACTAGGAGAGCTGAATTACATAGTTCACATCTTCCTCCATCAGGAACTTGGAAGGAAACTCTCCAAGAGCCTCAAAGATGGTCTTTCAAGGTAACAGCAACCTCCACCAAGCATCAATGGACATTTATTTATTCAACGGACAACCCTAGCCTATGATTTGCTGGCTTCTACCCAAAATGCCCATTATTCAGAAATCTACTGAAAAGTCATCTTCGACAGATACAAGAAATTCTAGAAGGACCAAGGCACAGTGCACCAAAGGCAGTGTCATCCTGGGTCTAAAACACATCCCTCCTCCCATCGGTGGCACAGAACCCCTTCTGTTCTCATCGCCAGCAAGAGGCATCCTCTATTTAGCTTTGTGAAGCTTGAGGGGATTGGTCACTGGAGCATTTACGGATTGCCTGAACATCCCTCAGTACTTTGTGTTATGAAATGGAGCATTTCTATGCGCTGGGAGTTCTGATTTGTGAACTGGACTGTTACAGAGGTTTAATTTCCTGAAATATAGCTGCCTTCTCAACTAATAGATTTTTCAATGCACCGAGGAGAAAATTGCATTAGCTCCTGCGTAGCCTGGACTTAATATTTTTAGAAGCTGCAATTCTTCTTATTACAGCACACAGTATGTATTTATGTCTGTGTACTTAGCACAGTGTCAGACACACAGAAGGTACTCAACAAATGGTTTTGAAAAAGTAAAACAATAGAGTTAACACCAACAATGGTCATACTGAGAACTTTTCCTCCTGAGTGTTATATACTGGTGAACCTCATTCACTCATTCATCTTTAGTTCCTTCAACAAATATTTGAGCGATTTCTAGGTTTGAGGTTCTGTGCCCCTGACTTCTTTGAGAAAGTAATGACACAGTTTAGGTAGACATGAGTCATAAGTCATTATCACTATATTGAAGATAACATTTATCTTGATAGGGATTGGGGGATGGGATGGTGATGGCATCCAGGTGGCTTTGGTGATATTATTCTAAGTTAGAGGGCACAATGTGTTATTAGTGTATTCAATTACCCACTTATCTGCAGTCTTCATATGTGTGTTCATGTCTGTGTGTAAAGAAATCATAGTAGGCCAGCTACTCAGTCTTGTGTGTTTCTGTATGTATGCATGTATGTTTCTGTATACACATACCATACACACACACACACACACATACATATATATATATATATATATGTGTATGTGTGTATGGTATATATACACACATATATATACTATATGTATATAGTATTGGTATTGTGGTTTGAACCCTGGGATGTTCTACCACTAAGTTACATCACCAACCCTTTATTTTTGAAACAGAGATTTGAGATTTGCTAAAATACTGTGCTGGCCTCAAACCTGCTATCCTCCTGTCTTAGCTGCCCAAGTACTGGGATGATAGGCACAGCTACTGAGCCCAGCACATATGAGTGTGTGTGTGTGTGTGTGTCTGTGTGTGCAGGTGTGTATATAAACTCAACTCTTTTTTAAAGTGGTAAGGATGGAGATAATCATTCTGCTAATAAATACAAGGAAAAAATTATTTTTGTTTTCTTGTTACTCTACTGTATGATGCATTCTTTATTTTTTCTTTATGTACTGGGGATGGAACCCAGGGACATTCTACCTCCAAGCCATACCCCAGCCCTTTTTATTTTTTTAATTAATTAATTAATTTATTTATTGCAGTACTGGGTATTCAACCCAGGGGCATTTCACCTCCAAGCTACACCCCCAGCCCTATTTTTTATTATTTATTTTGAAACAGGGTCTCACTAAGTTGCGGAGGGCCTCGCTAAACTGCTGAGGCTGGCCGCGAACCCGGATCCTCCTGTCTCAGCCTCCCAAGTACTGGAATTAAAAGCGTGTGCCACCACACCCGGCTATTACTTTTGTTTTTTTTTGTTTGTTTGTTTTGTTTTTTGTTTTTTTTTTTTTGCGGTACCGGGGATTGAACGCAGGGGCGTTCTACCTCCGCGCTACGCCCCCGGCCCTATTTTTTATACTTTATTTTGAAACCGGGTCTCACGAAGTTGCGGAGGGCCTCATTAAGTACAGAGAGAGAGAGACAGGGAGAGGGAGAGGGAGAGAGGGAGAGGGAGAGAGAGAGAGAGAGAGCTGAGGCTGGCCGCGAACCCGGATCCTCCGGTCTCCGCCTCCCAAAGTACTGGGATTACAAGTGTGCACCACCACTCCAGGCTTACTTTTGTTTTTAAATTTTGAAACAGGGTCTTTCTAAGTTGCTGAGGGTCTCACCGAGTTGCTGAGGCTGGTCTTGAACCTGCGATCCTCCTGTCTCAGCCTCGCAAGTACTGGAATTACAAGCATGTGCCACCACACCCAGCTATTATTTTTATTTTTTAATTTTGATTTTGGTGTTTTTTTTTTTGCGGTACCGGGGATTGAACCCAGGGGCGTTCTACCTCCGCGCTACACCCCCGGCCCTATTTTTTATCCTTTATTTTGAAACCGGGTCTCATGAAGTTGGGGAGGGCCTCACTAAGTAGAGAGAGAGAGAGAGACAGGGCGAGAGAGAGAGAGCGAAAGAGAGAGAGAGAGAGAGAGAGAGCTGAGGCTAGCCGCGAACCGGGATCCTCCAGTCTCCGCCTCCCAAAGTACAAAGTACTGGGATTACAAGTGTGCGCCACCACGCCTGGCTCTATTTTTTTAATTTTGAAACAGGGTCTTGTTAAGTTGCTGAAGGTCTCACTGAGTTGCTGAGGCTGGCCAAGAACCTGTGATCTCCTGTCTCAGCCTCCCCAAAACTGGGATTATAGGTGTGCTCCGCCACACCCGGCCATTGCATGATTCTTAACAGGGGCAAAAATAGATTCTTGTGGGGTCAACAACAACAACAAAAATCATAGCCATTCCGATGATTTGGTATTAAAATCTCATGGCAGGGGTGGGGTCTCAAATAAGGGGAGAAATCTAAAAACACTTGTGGAAGGGGTGTAATAATAATTTTTAAAAAGAAGCGGAAAAATGCTGCTCTGTAGGATCGCACACCACCAAGCTAGCCATGAAATAGAGATGTGTACAAATCACCCACACACATCAAAAACTTGATTCCAGGTAGTAGCATCTGCTGTGTCTCTCAGTTCCTCCTGCGTCCCTGAATTTAATTAGAAGGCAGTTTAATCAGAAAACACATTTCTCTGTTCTCAGGTTCATCTGGAGACTGGGGAGCACTGTCTCTCAGCCTCACCCCATTCCTTCTTTTCTACCCTTTACCACCTGCTTCCCAGAGAGCTATCTAAAGGGCAGCCACACAGGCAGCAATTAAGTAGGTCTCCTGCTGCTCTGCATTAATGAGGCCCTTTGCTTTTCATTTGCAGAGGGCTTTGGAGCACTTTGTAGGTGAAGCCCTTGCCCATGACAACCTCAGTTCCCAGTTTCAGATGTCCCCTTAGTAGGTGAATTTAACTCTGAACACAAGGGAGGGCAACTCCCAAGGTTAAGGAGGGTGAAGAAGGATGAACCAGAAGAGCCACTTAATTAATTTCTGGTTAGTTTAAAAAAAATGCAAAACTCTCTTGGTGTAGTAAAAAGATTCAAAAGAAACCATGCTCAAGGCAGACTGAATGTCTTCTGGCTAATGGCAAAAAATGACCCTCTTCACTGGTCACCCCAAAAAAGATGGTACCTTCACTCGGCTCTTGTAAGACATCTAACAAACATTAACCAGAGGTCTTATTGTAATTTCAAATAATTTAACCTTGACCTTGAAGCCTTGTCTCAGACTACTTAGACTGTGGTTAAAATGACATTCTCTCTCCAACCTTAGCATTTATATATGGTTGTCAAGGAAACCAGATGTTGAGGCTAGCTGTCTAACCTGTCTAGATGTAGGATGTATCATACCTGAGGATGCAGCAGGGAAAAGAATGTCACCTTTAGAAAGTACTCTAGGACATGGTACAGGGAACAAGATAATCCCATCATGCCTTTATTGCCACTCAGGGATCTGGCTACTGATCAAAGGAATTCCTAGTCCTCTAAATGATTCTTTAAAAATTACCTAATTCTGCAAGTGATTACTTATTGAAAAATTCATTGTGAGTGCCAAATTCTGTACTTGATACAGGAAATGTGGAATATTTGTTTCTTTGGCGAGCACAGTTAAAAGGGAGAGAGTATTAATGTATTGATGATAACAGTTTCACACTGGTTGAATGCTTCCTCTGTAACAAACACTATATTAAAGTAATTTATAAATATTATCTTTTGATTCATGCAACAACTCTATGAAGTAGACATCAAGGAAATCACACAAATATAAGGAATTACAGGGGCTGGGTTTGAAAATCAGATCTGGCTCATTCCAAAAATCTTCACCTTTTCAGAAACCAATTCAAGTAAGATATTTAAAGGATGATTAGGTAGTAAAAGCTATACATAAATTCTTACCAAAATTATTTAGGGAGAGAAATAGATTAGAAAAGGGAAGTGAAATCAGAAAAGACCAAGATGACTACTCTATAGCTCAAGCTTGTAGCATAATTGAACACTCCAACACAGCTAGGATCCAATACAACTCACAAAGAGTCACATACCCTCTCGGTAAAAATGTTCCTCCAATCTCTGTAAGACTGCAAGTGGTCAGAACTATTCTATTAAGAAAACTTGTTAACTTCAAAATAACAAGCAGAAAGGGAAGCTTGAAAAAAGATGTCCAGACCCAAAGAGAGTTATACAATAGATTCATATAACTTCTGTTCTTTACCACCTAAGGAGTGTGCCAGAAAAAAATCTCAGCCTCAGATGCTCAGCCCTATGAACCAATGGTTAACATTAGACCAATGCCATCGCAGACCTGTGGCAGAAGCCAACTGGGGTCTGGATGTCGTTCTTCAGCATACTGACAGAGACCCCCTAGAGCCACTGTACTGGACACACGCTGGAATCACAGGGCCTAACACTGGGCCTGCCCTGGAAAAACTGAATGAGATGATGGAGTGGTGGGCCGGACTCTGTGACTTCTTCTGGTTTGATGAAGATCACTAGCAATGCTACTATGTCACCAAGGGTCACCCCAGCATCACTTTGAGGGTGTTATTTTGTGTTACCAAATCAAGACACAAATTAAAGGCAAGCTCTATAACTAACTACAGTTATTTTTGTTGTTTGCACAAACATTGCAAAGGTTATATATATATATATATATATACACACACACACATACATACATATATTTTGTGTGTGTGTGTGTGTGTGTGTGTGTGTGGTACTGAGGACTGAACCAAGGGGCATTCTACCTTTGAGCTATACCGCCCCCCTATTTTATTTTTTATTTGGAGACAGGGTCTCGCTAAGTTGCTGAGGGCCTCAATAGGTTGCCAAGGCTTCCCATCTCAGCGTCCCAAGTACGGGGATTACTGGCATGTGCCACCATGCCCGGCTAATGTCTTTTTAAAATTCCCTGAGGATATTCCAGTAGCCTTGATCTGGAAGCTCCATGGAATAATGAAATAAACATTGTCCTCAGAGTATGGAAACCTATGTTGGGCATGGTCAACTCTCTATTCTCAATCTCTACATCTAAGAAACAGAGACATCTAAGGTTCTACATCTGAGAAACAGAGACAAAGCCACCAGGTTGTTCTGGGATGTAGGGCCAGGAAGTACCTCGCACAGTGCCTCCCAGAATCGAACTCACGCACTGCTGGTTAATTTTGAATCTAGAAGGAAGGAATATTTCATTATGTGACAAGTGGAATAAAGGCCTGAATGCAGTGAGCAAGCTCAAAACACCAGTCCCTTACCACATCCATCAGCCCCGCGAGTTCCTCTGGTTCTTTGTAATGGCTGGTGTTGGAGGGTAGGGCTTTGTATTTTGTATATACAATGTAAAGGCAACAAGCACACTCTGGGACACAATGTACGTTAAGTAATAACACCATATTAATAATAATAGGGGATGAAAAAGGGGAGTTTCAGCAGCATTATTATGCCTATGAATAAGATGTTGATCACCGCTTGCTATTTTCTCTTCAAACATATTATTTAGCCAGTAGTGAGCAGATTTAAAACCCACTGGGGTTCTCGAATTCAGCCTGGCTGAGTGGTTAAATCCAATGAAAATATCCCTGTTAGAAGAGTTTTTAGCCAAGGGAGTTGGGTATATGAAAGGCTATTTAACAGGTCAGTTCATGAAGATGTCCATCTTTCAAAAATGATAATAGGGATGACGATGGTAACAGTAATAATAATAGATGTGCAGGATGGTCCAGCTTACAATGCAGATTTCCCTTATATCATTTCATTTTATTCTAGACATAACTCTGTGAATTAGGCAAATAAGGGATTCTTATCTCTATTTTACATGTAGGAAAGAAAGACATTTTTAAAAACATCGTTGTCCCAAACTGCACAGCTTACAAGTGGTTGAGCTAACATATAGCCCATCTGACCTTCCGAAAACTCACTGTTATAAGGCCAAGGGCTTATAGCAGTGAGACTTTATCATGGGAAACAAGTAAAACCCACAGGCTTTGAAACACAGTCTCACATTTTGATATCTATGTTCCTTTTCCCACAATCAAGTTGATGGCATGGTGCAATAAAGGATGAAAACTTGGAATATTTCCAAGTTTCTTATTCAAAATTACCTTTGGAAATGCCTCTGGCTCACTTTCCGGGCATGATTTAGACAACAAAGAGAATCTGGCTCTGCCGTGTCCCAGATGGGGTAAGCCTTATGAATGGACAGCACCATGGGGTCCACAGGGGGTGTATCCAATGCAGACAACATCTCACCTTTCTTGTGGCTGGGGCTCAAAAGACACAAATCCTTCTGACTGGTCTCTGACTTTAGTGGCTTGAATTTTCCATCCAATCTCCTTTAAAAGTCTCACAGTCAGCACTTGCCTGGGCAGTCAGGTCACCCCTAATTTTGTGAGATTCTAGTTCAGGGGTGATTCTGCCTCCAAGAGACATTTTAAGTTGTTACAACTTCGGGTAGAGACCAGGGGTGCTGCTAAACATTCTCAGATAGGACAGCCCTCAGGACAATTAATTATCAGGCTCCAACATTTATGTTGGTAAGGTTGAGGCACCTTACTCAAAAGTACTATTAAAAACCTAGAAAAAAATGTATGTGGATGAATAAGCGGAGTCATGATTTGATCCTGGTATGAGAGTACAACATTTGACTGGGTTTTGGCCTAATGAAAAATACTGCATCATCTAGAGGTATGGAACTAACTACCCAGAAGGAGGAAGGAGGGAAAGATCTAAAGACCTCAACATCCTTATTTAAAGGAAGAAAAGTAACAACTTTATAGCTATCCCAAATAAGAAGAGAATTAAGGGAGGCTTATATATAAAGTAATTTGAAGTTTGGAGATGCAAGACTATCCAGTGACTGAGTCCAGTCTTGGCTAGAGGGCATGACCTAGCCCTTGTCTGCAAGAGAGATTATACCTTTCCAGTAGACCTAGGCACCTCATCCGCCTAGCAGGTAAACCTCATCAAACCCAACTTCACGCTGAACCAAGGTCTCCATGCTCTAGGTGCTGGATAGTCAAGATTGCTCAGATCCCCCCAAACATTTCCACCTAAGTTGAGACTCCCCAACCTCTGAGCCCCAAATACACACTTCATTAGGCTAGGAGCACTCTCATGCTTGCCCTACACAAAAAGAAGGGAGAGTGGGATTCTCTGCTGGAGCACAGCTCCAGGATGTTCCCCGTGGCCCAGCCCAGGTACCCCTACTCATAGGATGCCTAGAGAATGAGGTACTTGTGTCCCTGCTGATGTTGCATATACAATTATTTAGGGGAAAAGAAAATACATTAATGTAATCCCAGTACTTTGGGAGGCGGAGACTGGAGGATCCGGGTTCGCGGCCAACCTGAGCGCGCATGTGCGCGCGCGCAATCAATCAATCGATCTCTCTCTTTCTCCTCTCTCTGTCTGTCTGTCTCTCTCTCTCTACCTAGCGAGGCCCTCCGCAACTTCGTGAGACCCGGTTTCAAAAATAAAGCATAAAAAAATAGGGCCGGGGGTGTAGCGCGGAGGTAGAACGCCCCTGCGTTCAATCCCCAGTACCGCAAAAAAAAAAAAAAAAAAAAAGAAAATACATTAAGTATAAGCACTTCTCCACTTTGGTAAGCTGAAGCTATAGTCATGTATTATACTACCTACCCATCATCTCTAGGTCAACATGAAGTTGATAAATAGAATTCTCATTCTTCCTGGTAAAGCCTGCTCCTTGCTTAAATTTCCCCATTTCTCCATCACCATCCGCCCACTCACTTGTTCCAGAACTCTAGGATCCTGCTTGATCCCTCTCTTCCACACTTCAGATCTACTCCGCTGCCACATCCAACATGTCCGCACCCTGGCAGGTCAGCTATTAATCCATCTCCCTCCCAGGGTGTCACCTGCAGAGGATGCCAGCAGGAGCTTTTAACCAAAACACCTCTGTGCCATCTCTTTGTCACAGAGCAAAATGGTAAGTCTGGAGAAGATGAACCACTTTCATTCTGTCTTGATTTTCTACTTATCCATCTGCATGCCTGCCCTTGGGATCCATACTATTACTAGGTCAGTAAACCTGAGACCCTTAGGGTCAGTGTCTTGGAATTATGCGTGCATCCCCACACCACCCCACTGGGTATACATTTGCCATTTTGTTGCAAGTTATCCAAAAACAAAAACAGAACTTAAGAAGCCACTGAAGAATGCCCATCCCATTAAGATCCCTCTTCTACCGTCACAACCACTGGATAGGTCAGGGGCATTGATTTTAGAAAGGTTTCTGTACAGTATAAAATGAAAGAGCAATTTGCCATATATAAGGCAGGTTAGGTCCACATTCATCTGCTACTGAGCATGCTTCCCTCCCTTGCTTACTGCCTGGGTAGCTCACTTGGGTCCACATGTGTCTCCTCTACGTGGGCATCATTTGTGATGGGAAATTACCACTTTCACCTTGGAAACTCCCTTGGGATTTCAAGGACGCTCCTCACAGAACACACATTCCATCTGTGACTTCTTTGATGTTAGTTAAAATGTAGACATACTAGACAGGCAGGTGCTGGGGTACACATGCCTATAATCCCAGCTATTCAGGAGGCTGAGACAGAAAGATCAAAAGTTCAAGGCCAGCCTGGGAAATTTAGGGAGACCCTGTCTCAAAATAGAAAAAAATAAAAAGGGTTGAAGATGTAGCTCAGTGTTAAAAGTTTTCTATTACTGGGTTCAATCCCCAGTAATAGAAAAAAAAAAGTAGGCATACTGACTATATGCATACATAAACGTAGAAGATAAAAATTAATCCAAAATGTTTTTCAGCATCCTGAGCAGCCCTGAGAGAGAGTTTTAGTGGTTTGGCTTATTAGTTTCAACTATGAAAAAGGTACACCCTTCATAAGTGAAAAATAAAAGTGCCAAAGAGATCCAAGAAATGCATTTCTTTCTTTTCTGATAGAAAAAAGTGCCAAGATAAGGATATTAATTTTTACAGCTAAGCTCAGCAGATAATAAGTAGGCAGAGGAACTCTGCTTGGGGAAAGGTCTTGTCTTCTTTGGGCAACAGAAGCCTGTCATTAGTTCACAGAGCCAGATAAAAGCTCTGCACCCCTCCCCACCTCCTCCTCAATCCTTGAGTGTACTTGATGATGACACGCCTAGCATGCGGACTGCCCTCTTTTTCCTTCATTTGGGGAAATCACACAAGCTCCCCAAACCCAGCTCTGAGTCCCACTTCTTTGAAGCCACTCCCAATGACCCCACTGGCGACTGACTGGTTTTGTACCGTTCCCTGTTTCATTAGTTTCACTAAATTCTTGGAGACATTAGTTTTTCTACTTCTGATTCCTGTGGGCATAGCATGCATTTAGCAATTCCTTATCTACTAATCGATTTGCACCACTCTACAGATCTGAGTTGCTTCTTCCAAATCAACTCAGCTGATTACTATAGAGTGAGATTCAGGTTTTCCAAGAAACCACTTTCCTTGTACTAAGGAGAACATGGAACCTTTACAGGCAGTCCACCCACCTTGACTTTGGAGGGATGGGACTTCCCCACATATACACTAAGGGCCTGGGAAAGTTATAACAAAGCTATCCAAGCGAAACGCCAGCCTGCCTACCTGGAAACTCACAGATAAAAAGAGAAAGCGAGAGGACATGGAAACTTATATATTACATACGATGATCATCCCTGTTTCCTAAGGAAGCATTTTCTGCTGTCAACAAACCTACAAGGGAAATGTGAGCGACTCTTCTGGTTGTCTCCTCAGAGCTACACGTCTTGTACTCTACTGGAAACACTGAAAACACACACACACACACACACACACACACACACACACACACAATTGTTATTTCTTTGACCTCCCCACAGACAAGACATGGACCTGAAATACCAACCCATCTGAAGGAAGGCTCCTGAGAGATTTAGGGGGGACAATTCCCTCTGAGGGAGGAAGAGAGAGAGAGAGAGAGAGAGAGAGAGAGAATATACACCTCTTTCTTCCCTGTTCTCCCTGTTGTCCTGTGAAGACCTGACTGCTAGATTAGATTAACTATGGTCATCTATGACAAGAGGGGACTAAGAGGGTCCCCATGACAGTGACCAGCACTCTTGGTACTGCCAACCTTGGGGTTTCTTGCTAAATGAGAAAAATGAATAAATTGTTTAAGCCTAATTTACTTGGGTTATTTCCCGTTTTATTTACTTACAATCAAAGTCATCTAACTATATCAGATCACCATTTAAACGCCTCAGAAATTGATCACCTAGTACTTGGGGCCAGCTTCAGCAACTGAGTAAGTCTCTTGGCAACTTAGCGAGACCCTGTTACAAAATAAAAAATAAAGTAGGGCTGAGGGTGTAGCTCAGAGGATGTGCCTGGGTCTCCAGGATTACCAAAAAGAATGGAAGGAAGGAAGGAAGGAAGGAAGGAAGGAAGGAAGGAAGGAAGGAAGGAAGGAACTGACCACATAGCTAATGCAGGAAGAGGCCACAGTAGCTCTATAGAAGGTATGGAGTGAGCAGTGGTGCAAGGGAAGGGGTACAAGGGAAGGGGAAGGGCAAGAAAGAAGTGAATCTATGGAATTACTACCATAAACAATGTGTACATATGAAAGTATACCAACATCATTCTCAGTACTACATGGGGGGCGGGGAGAGACACCAAGAGCTGTGTGCATGTATGTTAACACCAAACTGATACTCATTGTGATGTGAGACTACCATGCACCAATAAAAAAATAAAAAAGAAAAAATAATAAATGAAAAGAAAAAAAAAGAAGGTATGGAGTGAGTCCTTAGTGACCTCTCCCATTAGGATCCTTTAAAAGTCCCATTAAGATACTTCAAATATGATGTAAGTAAAGAGGGGGCTCACTAATGCACACAGGGTCCCAAGAAGTTCCTGAGCACTCTTCCAGTCAGATCTTCTCCTGAAAGCCCCCTTACAGAAATGGCGGCACTCTTGCCTGGCCATCGGCTGGACCCTGCACACTGCAGGTGCACACAATGCTGCCCCCACACAGAGAGACAGCAGGTTCCCTCTGCCTCGCTGTTCTTTTTCCTGCCCTCCTCTGTTCCACTCAGTCTAAGAGAAAAACATATTTTAAAAAACTATGGTACTATAAAAATCTTGTAAAATATAATCAAAGGAAAACAAAACACTAAACTGCCTCTACTTGGAGACAACATATTAAATACTGCCATATGCTCTTCCTTTTCAAAATGATTGCATAACTATATAGACATCTTTAAATGTGAGGGGAAGAGAAGTTTTGTGTCTGTTTTTTAACTTAATATTACATCCCAAGTATTTTTATTTTCCCTTTTAATTTACTCAAGAATGATTCAACTCTGTTATTACATCAATGAAAATCTTATTTAAAAAATAATTCTGAAAAGCTTCCAAAGTCCCATCTACAGGGCAGATAGAGTATATTTTCTATCTGCCCTGAGATGTGTCTAGTGGTTATTATTGCAAAACAAAAAAAACATCAAAAACAAAAACAAAACAAAAAAAAAACACCCCTTTAACTCCATCTCTATTTCCCTGGGACAAAGAATTTATGAATCACACAAATTGCACTAAATATATATATATAAGAAATTTGACATATATTGTCAGACTACTAAAAAGAAATGTTATTTTGAAGTTCATTTATTTTTTTTTTTTGCGGTACTAGGGATTGAACGCAGGGGCATTCTACCTCCGCGCTACGCCCCCGGCCCTATTTTTTATGCTTTATTTTGAAACCGGGTCTCACGAGGTTGCGGAGGGCCTCACTAAGGAGAGAGAGAGAGAGAGAGAGAGAGAGAGCTGAGGCTGGCCGCAAACCCGGATCCTCCGGTCTCCACCTCCCAAATTACTGGGATTACAAGCGTGCGCCACCACACCCGGCTTGAAGTTCATTTATAATAGACACTTTCATGAGTATAGATCTCAGTGTACACTTGTCAATAATGAGTAATACAAAATTTTAGACTTTGCCATTTAGATACAAAAATTATTTTCTTATTCCTATGAATAATGATGTTAGGTTGCAATACATATATATTTTTACCATTTGCATTTATTTTGCAAATTCCTTTATTCTTATTCTTTACCCAGTTTTCCCTTGGTAAAGTGTTCCTATTTATTTGTAAGAGCTGTTTCTATATTATATGCTGTTTCTGTTTCAAGTATAATTTTCCCCATCTATTACATGCCATATAATTTTGCTTCATTTGCTCATTCAAAACTCTCCACTTGGTTTTTCCATTCCAATTATTCAAATCTACAAAAGTTTTCTTTTAAGATATTTTCATTTCTCTTGGGCATGTAGATCAAAATTCCTCACCCTTAAAACAAAATGTTCATACTTTTTTTCTAGTTTTTCTTTCACTACTTATGTTTATAAACTTATGTCTTCAATTAATAGGAAATGTGTTCCTTTTTTCTTTTTGCAGCCCTAGAGCTAGAACCTGGGGCCTTGCCAATGCTAAGCAAGTGCTCTACCACTGAGCTACTTCCCCAGCCCCAAATTAATTTTGGTATGTGTCAATATCCTATCTCATCTTTCCCAAATGTTCAATCTTCACAAAATGTCTTTTGGTGAGTAATCCATTCACTATCTACAGGTTGGAAATTCTTTGAGCAAGGGCTGATTGACAACCAGAACATAAATTATCACTCTTTCTTTTTCTTTTCACAGCAGATAAAAGTAACTGCTCCTGGGATTCTTCCCTGCTGAGTCAAGGAAAAGTCTCATGACCCTTCCCAAGACTTCTTCCTTCAAACATTTACATAGAGTCAATTAATAGCAAGCAAACACTAACAATAGGGATGCAGAGATAAGGCCAGCAGGGCCCATGCAGGGAACTTCACAGTAGAGTGTGTGAGTCAGACACACAACAGCCATTCCTGCACCAAAGGTAGTTGGTACAGAAGCACAGGATGACAAGTGTCATAAAGAATAAAGCACAAAGCCAGGTGTGGTGGTGCACGCCTGTAATCCCAGTACTTGGGAGGCTGAGACAGGAGGATTGCAGGTTGGTGGCCAGCGTCAGCAACTTAGGGAGGCCCTCTGCAATTTAGCCAGACTCTGTTTCAAAATAAATAAAAAAATAGGGCTAGGGATATAGCCCAGAGGTAGAATGCCTCTGCGTTCAATCCCCAGTACCAAAAAGAAAAAAGAAAAAGAATAAAGCACACGTGTCATGTTAGCCCACAGCAGAGGAACCCAAATACTAAAAGAATGGCGGGGAAGAATATCGTTGAGATTTAAACCAAGCTCTGAATAGCAGACAGGCAGAGAGGGAGGAGGGAAGACCTTTATTTCTAGTTAGCCTGGCAAACTAGGTAACCCAAAAACCCTCTTGATACAAAACTTTGTAAAAGTTAAACACACACACACACACAGACACACACAGACACACAGACACACACACACACACACACACACACACACACACATACACACACACGTGTGTGTGTATCTGTGTGTGGAGAAAACTTGAGTTGGAATGAAAGCAAAATTACAAAAATTAAAAGGAGGCCAAAGTTGGAAAATTTGATTATAAATAATTCCTGAAACCAAGTCTTGCCAGGAGGAAAGCAGCTCTTGAACTTCCGCTCCTAGTGCTGTGGGGTTGCAGGAGATGGAAAAGGCCCCTGGCCTGGCTTAACAGGGAGGTAGAGAGACACCACATAAAGATAGGCCATGCATGTGCTCTCTCAGTAGACAAGGGATCTAGAAACAAAGTACAACCCAGGCAGGGAAGAGCCAGGAAAATCCTTCCTCTTTCCCCTTGGACTACAAGAGTGGAGGCCAGTGGATCCTCCCTGGGAAGCAGCACCCCCACATCCTAGTAGCCCCATATCCTAGTGGGTGGTCTTAATGCAACCTACCTCAGGTGGAGCATTTAATTCCAAGTGATTAGGACTGATAGTGCCTCAGGCCACTGACAGTGATGAATGCAAATATTCTTTCAGGCAAACACATTGCAACTCAATGCTTTCATAAATCAGCATGAAATTTTACTCTGCATTCCACAGTGGGAAGAGGGAACTCCCAGTCCTAGGCTGAGGCTGAGGGCTCAGTGGCTATTCCCACCACTTCATAGCTAAGAAATCTTGGCCAGGTGTCTTTCTCTTCAGGTTCTTTATCAGCAAAACAGAACCCCAACAGCACTAATTTCAAAGGGTTGTTGTGGGAATTCAAGGAGATAATCCACATTAAGTGTTTCCTACTGTATCAGGTACACAAGTATCATATAAATGCTCATGATTATTGTTATTTAATTACCATTTTATGTCTATTGTTGCATGCCATCTTATTCATTGTTTTGCTCATTAGTATTTTCTCTATTGTGTTTTATTATTACATTTATCAGGTTTGCCATCTTCTTATAAAAGGAACTAGCTTTCAAAATTAATATTTTCCATTTTTTGGTTTTTATTGTTCTTACTTCACAGACTTCTGCTATTAATGCTCTTTCCCTTCTGCTTTCCTTGGGGCCACACCATTGTTCCTATTCCAATTACAGAATGGAATGTAGATTCATTTATCATTATCTTTATTTCTGAATAATGAAAGGATTGAAGGCTATTAAAACATCTCCAGTGACAGCTTTGGGCACATTCCATAAACTTTAGTGTGAAACGCTCCCCTTTTGATGGTTGCAAAATAAGCTATAATTTTAGTTTTTATTTCCTTTTGGATTAAATAAACATTTCGGGAAAATGCTTACCCTTGCCTAATTTCCAAGTAGTTTGAACCTCTCATGCAAAAGTTTCTTTCTTTTTCAGTGCTGAAAAGTTTTTCAACACTGTGGTCAAGAGTGCTGCGGCCTCTACAATTTTTGTTTGTTTGTTTCAATTTAACAAGGCTTCCTTGTGTCCTCCTCTGCCATCATTCATATAAATTTTTTTCATGAACATTCAAATATCCACTTTTATTCTACTTGATGGATATAGAGTTTGATGTCTATTTATATTGATTATATTTTAAAGTTTATTTTTGATTTTAGCAATATGGTATATCCTTTTCAGTGTCTGAAACTCTCTCAACATAACCTTTATTTTTATCAATTTTTGCTTCATGTATTTGGAAGTTTTGTACCTGATAGAAAAGTGTATGGTAAAAAGTGAGGGTCCAGGTGTATTTATTTTCTCCATATGGATATCTAATGCTTTGGCGTCATTTTTTCTTTCTAATTTCTTTGCTTCCTACACCTTTCATGTGGACTTTGTTTCATTTGCAACAATCATCTCCAATAACTGAGGTTTTTTTTTTTTTTTTTGCGGTACCAGGGATGGAATGCAGGGGCGTTCTACCTCCGCGCTACACCCCCGGCCCTATTTTTTTTATACTTTATTTTGAAACCGGGTCTCACGAAGTTGCGGAGGGCCTCACTAAGGAGGGAGAGAGAGAGAAAGAGAGAGAGAAGGAGAGGGAGAGAAAGAGCTGAGGCTAGCTGTGAACCCGGATCCTCCAGTCTCCGCCTCCCAAAGTACTGGGATTACAAGCATGCGCCACCACGCCGGGCACTGAGTTTTAATTCTATTTATAACTTCACAGTGTTCACATTTGAACTTTGCTGACATACCCTAAGAGAATCAAAGTGAAGGTTTGAAAGATATTGCCTGAGTTACCCAACAAAACACAACAAATTTAGCAGCTTTTAAACCCAATCTGCACTTCCCAGAGTGTTTTAAAATGACTATAATCAGCTAGTTATTTGTATATATTTTCAAGACAAACATGTGACATTTGCATTCTGTTTTGATTTCAAGCAATTAATTATTCAGAGATCATTCCATATGTAACTTCTCTCAGTCTGATGAGGTAGAATAGAGGAGATAAAAATTTTAGGTGGAAAGGAGACAGTGGGAAGGAAAATAAAGTTTTAAAACCTGGAAAGTTCATGATCTCTAACTCCACCCTATAGGGTGTGTTCCATCTTAGGCAGAAGCTTCATTGAGTCTACACCCTTAATCACAGTGGCCCCTCTTCCCACCAGAGATCCCTGAGATGCTTAGTGTAAACAAAGGGTCCATGAGAAGGACAAAGGTCAGACACCAGCCAGCCACCACCCATTGGTTGCCAGGGAAACTGATGATCAAGAGGAAGTCCAGACCTTCACTGTGTGACCCCACCTACCTCCATGGGGGTTCTATAAAAGAACTGAGAAAGCAGCAAACACCCCCTTCTTGCTTGCTTGGATGGACAGACATGTGCAGAGAGACTCGCTCTCCCCCTCTTAAGATGGCCCACGTCTCCCCTCAACCTGATTCCCCACCTTTCTTGAATTAAACCTTTGCCTTTTCTCTGATGGCACGTGTTGAAATTCTTTTCATCATGGAGGCCAAGAATCCACAAAATGCTCGTCTTTTTCCCTGACAAGTCCACACTGCCTGCCCCTGGAGAACAGGGCCTTTTCATTCTTGAATACTCATTTCAATTACTTTTTGGAGGTTGCTAGGGAATGACCTATGATGGTTTCTTCAAAAAGTATACCCTAGTAATCCCAGCTACTCAGGAGGCTGAGGCAGGACTGACCATGTATCGCAGTGTGGTTAGAAGCCAAGCCCCATGTCCTATCCACAGCCATCAACTGTATGTGGCTGGTGAGCACCTGAAATGAATACTTGTAAAATACATAAGGCAAGCCGGGCGTGGTGGCGCACGCTTGTAATCCCAGTAATTTGGGAGGCGGAGACCAGAGGATCCGGGTTCACGGCCAGCCTCAGCTCTCTCTCTCTCTCTCTTCCTCTTTCTCTCTCTCTCTCTCTCTCTCTACTTAGTGAGGCCCTCCGCAACTTCGTGAGACCCTGTTTCAAAATAAAGTATAAAAAATAGGGCCGGGGGCGTAGCGCGGAGGTAGAACGCCCCTGCATTCAATCCCCGGTACCGCAAAAAAAAAAAAGAAAAAAAAATACATAAAGTACTAATAATCAGGACAGCATGGCATTAATATAAAAGGAAACACTCACAATCTAGAGGCAACTTATTTTCAACAAAGGTGTTAAGAACATGCACTGGAGAAGACATAGACTTTGCATAATAAACTTCAATAAACATATACTCTTCAATAAACAATACTGGGAAAACTGCCCATCCCTATACAGAAGAATGAAATCTGACCCCTCTCAACAGTTATAAAAATTCTAGTAAAATGGATTAAACACCTAAATGTTAAATCCTGAAGAAATGAAACGACTAGAAAAATCATTAGGGAAATGCTTCAGGACATTGGAATGGGTACAGTTTTCTTGGAGAAGAACCCCAAAATACAAACAAACACAGACAAATAGGATTACTTCAAACTAAAAAGCTTCTATACATCAGAGTAAAAAGACAACATATAGAAAGGGGGAAAATATTTGCAAATTATACATGTGACAAGGAACCCCAAAGACTCAACAACAACAAAAAACAAATAAGCACATTAAAAATGGGCAATGGAACTAAACAGACATTTCTCAAATGAAGACATACAAATGGCCAACTGGTGTATAAAAAGTTGTAGAATATCATTAATCAGAGACATGCAACTCAAAATCACACTGAGATCAGCCAGTCTCAAAGTCAAGGGTCGAATGTTTTTTCTTATGTGGAATCTAGAGAGAAAACAAAAAGACTTGAGGAAAGCGATGAGTAGAATAGTGAGGGCAAAGGGAAGGGGAGGTGGAGAGGGGAAAAGGAAGAAATGATGAACGAAACAATCCAAATGAGCCATGCCCACATATGGAGGTATCACTACTAATCTCACTATTATGTATGGGGAGGGGTGGATAGTGGGGAGGGATCTGAAGGGAAACACACCAAGGCCTGTGTGCATGTTTCTCTGTATGATTTTTAACATCACTATGATGTATAATAATGCATCAGTGAAAGTATAAAAAAGTCACAATGAGATTTATCACTTCGGTAAGAACAGTTCTCATGGAAAAAACAAAAGGTAAGTGTAGGTAGAGAAAGGGAACCCTTGTGCACTGTTGGTGGGATGTAAATCAGGATAGTCAGTACAGAAAACAGTATGGAGTTTCCTTAAAAAATTAACAATACAAGTACCATAGGACCCAACAACCCCACTCCTGGTTATATATCCAAAGGAAATATAATAATCAGTATGTCACGAGACATCTGCGCTCCCATGTTTATTGCAGTATTATTCAATATATCCTAGAAATGAAAACAACCTGAGTGTCTATCAACTGATGGATGGGTAAAGAAAATGTGGTATATGTCCACAATGGAATATTATTCAGCTACAAAAAGAATACAACTCTGTCATTGTGACTTAGATGGAACTGGAGTCTTATGTCAAGTGAAATAGGCCAGACACAGAAAGACAGTAGTACACGATCTCACTCATGTGGAATGTAAAAATGATCATCTCATAGAAGTTGAGAGTAGAATGGTGTTTACCAGAGGCTGGGGAGGGCAGGGGGAGGGAAGGAAGGGAAAAAGTTCATGGGTATTAAGTTACAGTTAGATAGGAGTGAGACTTTTTGGTGTATACTGCATAGTAGAGTGACTACAGATAAGTGTGCTATGTATATCTCAAAAAGATATTAGAATGCTTTGAATGTTTTCACCATAAAGTAGCAATAAATATTTGAGGACATAAATATATTTAACCTGATTACCCGATATACATATATATTGAAACATCCTATGGTATCCCATTAGTATGTACAATTTTTATATTTTTATGTATCAGTTAAAATTTAACTTAAAACAAGAGCTTAAAATATTTCTAAAATAGGTCAAAATGATATTTTTCAATGTACAAAATTAAACAAAAATATTATTAAAATGTATTTCACTTTGCTTTTTTTTTTTTTTTCTGGAGGCTGAACCCAGGGGCGTTCTCCCTCCAACCTACACTTCCAGGAACATTCTCCCTCCAAGCTACACCCCCCCAGACCTATTTTACTTTTTATTTTGAAATAGGGTCTGGCTAAGTTGCTGAGGCTGGCCTCCAACCAGTGATCTTCCTGTCCCAGCCTCCCAAGTACTGGGATTACAGGTGTGCACCAATATGCCCAGCTCATTTTGCTCCTTAAAATGTGTCTACTAGAAAATTTAAAATTAAACAGATGGTATACCATTATATTCTATGGGACAACACTGTTCAAGAGTCAGACTTCCTAGATTCTATTTTGGTTCCACAGTTCATCAATTCAATGATTTGAATGTGTCTCTTGATAAGCTGCAGTTTCCTCACCTGGAAGTGTTTGAAAATAAGATATCCACCTCCAGGCTTCTTGTAGGGTTCAAATAAGATTATGTATGTTAAGCATATTCTGCTGGCATATGATCAATTCTTATTCATGTTTTTTTAATTTTAAACTTAATTTTATTATTGTTATTATTTTGCAAAACTAGGAATGGGAGTTAAGGTCTTGTGCATGCTGGGCAAGTGCTGTACCACAGAGCTATATCCCCAACTGGAGAATTATGATTATTAAGGGAAGGATTTTGTCTTAATCCTTCCAATTCAAATGTTTTCCTGGGGTGTAAATGATGCGGGCAACTTTGTACTGATTTTACCTGCATCAAAGAGAGCCCTTTTGACTCATGTGCACACAAACAATTCTTTCCAGCTCTTGACAAGTTCTCTTGGATTTCATCATTCCAACACCTTGACTCCTGAAGCACCCAGAGCCTCTGGTTTTCATTAACTTTTTACCTCAGCTACTCCACCCCAGGCTGACATGCCAAAAACAAATAAACAAGTTCCTTGTCTATATTACCAAAGCTCTAACACTTCACTCCCCAAATCCAAACCTTTATCCTTTCAAAACATTTGGACTAAGATCATTTTCATTGCAAAAATTTCCTCCCTTGTTTCCTGTTCTTGTATTTTTTTTTTTTTTTTTTGGCGGTACTGGGGATTGAACCCACGGCCATTCTACCTCCGAGCTTCATCCCCGGCCCTATTTTTTATCCTTTATTTTGAAACCGGGTCTCACAAAGTTGCGGAGGGCCTCACTAAGTAGCTGAGGCTGGCCGCGAACCTGGATCCTCCGGTCTCCACCTCCCAAGTACTGGGATTACAAGCGTGCGCCACCACACCCGGCTGCTGTTCTTGTATTTTTGATGCAGCTTAAATTCCAACTTCCATCATATAACCACACTCTTAAATGCCCAAGATAGGGACAAGGTTAGTCCTCAGACACTTCATTGCTTTAAATAAGCTTGATAAGTCTCTAAGCTCAGATCAATTAGACTTCCGGATTGGACATGTCTAGATCCACATATATGTGGATCTAAAAGGAATGCTGTAAGTTGAAGAACCACAGAGAATGGTAACGATACAGGATCAAGATAAAACTGAGCATATCCAAGCAAGGTGACAACCCGGAAGCCATTTATTACACCAACAGGTAAGAAGACATATTTAAGCATCACTAAGGCTCCGAGCACTGTCAGTTGAGACTTGCTTGAAGAAATGAAGTGATGATCAGTGAGAAGAAGAGAGGATTCAGTAGATGTGCCAGGTTGTCAAGCAACTGGTTGACCCAACTCTGCATAGCCCCAGTGCACAGAGCCCACACATTTGTTGGGGGCCACTACTGGCCCCTAAGAGCTGGGCATAGAGATCAAAGTTATAGCCCTTGCCCTCCAGGTTTTCAGAATCTATTAAAGAAGGCCAAGGAGTTTATGGACAAAGGGCATGTATGCTTGCATTTGGTCTTTGTTAACAATGCTCAGGACCAACGGACAGGATTAAAAAGATGAAGACTTCAGTGAAGCGCAAGATAAAGATTTCTACCGGAATATACAAATACAGAGAAAGGTCCTTTGGGAGGTAATGATTCCTTATCTTTGAAGTGTCAAAAAACACCAGATTAATGACCATTTGCAGAGCAGATCATAAAAGGAAGTGGAAGCCTAGGTCAGATGACTGCCAGGTTCCTTCCTGATGAAGACTCTATGAGTTCCCCAAAGAGACAAGGCCCAGTCACTGCGAGACGCCTGCCTAGAACTAAAGCGAATTGGGCAACTGATATAAAAAGAATCTTTTCTGGTGCAGCTTCATGCTCCTGTTGGTTAAATATAATCTTCCATGTATATTACTTCATAGCTGAAGAAGAGTCTTCTAAAGAAAGGTATGTTTTCAAATGCCCATCCATGTCCATTCTGTGACCTTACCCTACTAACTGAGAGACGATAGACCATGCTACAGGCCAAACCAGGAACCAGGAAAGCAATAAAGAAAAATGGGAGAGTGGTAATTTGTGCAGGCCTACATATATTTAACCTCTCTGCCAGCCATCCTTAGTAACAGGAGACCAACAAAGGAGATAAGGAACAAGAACATAAATCCATTCACTATCATATAAACTGAGACACATGCGTACCCTCGAATGAGAGCTCAGCAGTCATTGTGGTAGATGCAGAAGCCATGACATGGTGGCCGTGGACGAGAGAAGGTTTAAGAGGTTAATTAAAGCCATCTTCAAATGCAGGGGCTCTTCAACATATGTCCTGATAACCCCATTGGAAGTTAAAACCATCATAAGTAAAAAATGCATTGAATGTACCTTACCTCCTGAGTACGAAAGCACACCACAGAGTGTCAACTGCTACCCTTTGACCACAGGGCTGACTGGGAGACAGT
Source organism: Glis glis (assembly GCA_004027185.1). Taxonomy (NCBI): domain Eukaryota; kingdom Metazoa; phylum Chordata; class Mammalia; order Rodentia; family Gliridae; genus Glis; species Glis glis. The sequence goes on from PVJS01000010.1 coordinate 235,249, forward strand.
GCTGCCCCAGTCCTCACAAGAGAGGATCTTGCCACACATCTCCATCCAGGGAAAAGATCCGCATTCAACGTGTGAAGTACAGTTTCTACTAAATGCCTACTGCTATTGTACCATTGTAAAGCTGAGAAATTGTAAGTTGAACCATTGTGAGTAGGGGACCATCCACATATAAAAGCAGACAAGTAAGGGAAAGGGAGGGAAGTACAATTTGATGAGTGCTTGTTGTGTGCCAAGGATTGTGCTTTCCACTACAAGGTATCATTTAGCTGCATTTAATCATCACCAATAAAGGGCAGCTAGAGATAACCAGTTCAACAGACTACTGAGCTCCGGATGCTGCTCTGGGAAGTAGTATGTATCAGAGGCCACACACCCTCCTGCACTTCCCATTCCTCTGTAGGGCATTCTGGAATAGAACAGGCCCTCCCCCTGATGTGTCCTGGTCTCCCTGGAACTGCCCCAGCCCCTTGGTCACAGCATCTGAAGCTTAACTGTTGCCAAATATGGAATCTTTGAACCATTTACCAGGCCAGGCATCAGAAAACCCAGACTCAATTTTGGGAAAAGGTCTATGTTAGGAAGAATCCTTTGTGAGATGCCAGGCAACTCACCTGGCCCTCTAGACTTCTTTTTTTTTTTAAATAAAAAGCTATGAGGATTAGCCTTCCTTCCAATGCTGAGACACTGTGATTTTGTGTTCTCTTCATTCCCTCCTAGTCAAAGTACATCTTCATAGGAATCAGATGGGGTGGGCAGCAGTTTACTGCTCCTCCAGGGAGAGGAACAATAGAAATGCACCTCCCAAAAGACAGCAGGGGGCTGAGAGATCACAGCCACCTAAAGAGAGCCTCTCTGCACTCCATGGAGACTAGCACAAAGGCAATTAAGTATGAGTGGGAAGCCAATTCTCAGAGTCAACCATCAATATTTTCTGTAACCACAGTCCTGAATCCCACTTCATAATCTTTCTGATGTTGGTAACAAGCAGGCATCAGGTCTAAGAGAAAAGGAGATAAATTAGGGCTCCCCGCTAGACAGGTGAATCATGAAACAGCCATGGTCCCAGCGGCTTCCCTTCATGAGCTCGGGATCATCCGCACCCCAGTGGTGGCATGAGGGTGACTTTCTGGGCCAAACGGGGCAAGATTAAAGGCTGGCAGACATACAGAGCCTTGTCTGAAAATGGGCAAGAAACGTTTTGCTGATTTAAAGCCAACTGTCTAGAGTGATGGCCGCTTAGCTTAGAACCTGATCCTTGAATGGGAGCTGCGGGGCCATCCCAAACCACAGGGGCATCCTTGGGAAGGCTCACTTTCATCCCCTGCAGGAAGCTCCAATCCAGCAGCCTTCAAATGAAAGGTTCATGCTTACTGTATTTGTTCTTCTGGAACAGCCAGAAAAGGAAATCACAGAGCGCTTAGAGGACCCTTGTCTCGCCAGAATCACAGTCAGTATCTTAGCTTACACATGCCCTAGAGAGGGAAATGTAACACAGGAGAGATCAGGGATTGTGGCGTTAGTTCCTGCATATACCAGTCACGTGGTTTGGAGTTATTTAACCTCCCTATGCCTTGGGTTTCCTTATCTGTATATTGGAGATAACAGGACCTACTACAAAGAATTGTGAGTTCCAGGAGAGAAGCAAGTAAAATGTGAAAACAGGTAAGGGTTGCATAAGTAAGCGATGATGGACACAGCCCATGGGGTCTATTGGCACTGACAAGAGGAATCTTGAGTTCAAGTGCAAATTGCTGGGGCCAAAGTTTCTGTCCTTCCCTTCGGAGCTGTCCTACAATCCTATATCTCATATGATTTCATTTCGAAAGGAAAAAGTCAAATATCAGCCTTGGTATTCATTAGCTACCTGATCTCGGACAAATACTCATCAACTCTGCGCCAGTTCATGAATAATCTGTGAAATGGAGGTAATCCAACTTCTCTCTCCACCCTACTGGGCTGCCCCGCAAAGTGAGTGACAGCATGCCGCCATCCACAAAGCTTTACACACAACAAATCCTCCTCCTCTGTGGACATGCAGAGCTGCATGTTTTGAGCAGAGATCACAGCACAGAGATGCTGTCTGTCCTGGTAGCCTGTTGATAGGGGGACTTGGAGGCTGGAAGTAAATGGGCCATGTAAACAACAGGAAGGGCCAATGAGCATTTCGCAAGACACAGAAATGGGCAGGCTGAGCGATCACTATTTGCAAATACACACTAATTGGTCATTATGGGGAGAAGTGTACTGGTCTACCGCGAATTTCCCACAGTTCATTTTTAATCATGCACTATTCCCTCATAAATTTCCTATTCCCTATTACTCCATCTCCTGCACGAAAAGATATAATAAGGGGCCCACAGGAGCATTTCTGAGAAATGCCATTTTCAACAGCTATAGAAAGCAATTTCTTGGAGCCCTACCGGGGGTGGGGGGTGTCTTCCCGTGTGTTTGCCACAGAACTGTCTGACATGTTTATCTAATGCAACTGCAGAACACAGCCTGAGCCTGTTTCTCTCCTGTTCTTGCTCTTTCTCTGATATCATCTACAGGGTGATGTTTTAATGGGTCCCTTTCCTAGTACCTGTCATGGGAAAACCCTCACTCACCTGTTGCAGGGCTACGCTTGGGACTTGGAAAGGTACACATTGAGTTGCCTAATTTACACCAGTGCAGGGTCTCCACAGGCAAATACCTGGCTACCCACCGAGGACCTGAGGCACAATAGGCATCAGGAATGTGGTGACCCTTGATGGTCATAAAGACATCCCTGGCTTTGTCATGCTTCAGGACTCGGCTCTGAATTCATTGTGTATTACCCACTCAGCAAACATGTTCATAGGCCAGGCATGACTCTGTACCTCAGGCATGTATGGGTGGTGCCAACGAGGCATGACCCCAGCACTTTTTGCAGCTTATGGTACAGGGGCAATAACTTTTATCAGCTGATCACAGAATGGCATAAAAAATTATACTCTGTGATAATCTTCCTGATGAAATGGATGCGATCCTACAAGAACATGTAACAAAGGAACCCCTGTGAGATGAGGAAGGCCTGGGACAGCTTCCCTGCGTAAACATTACATCAGCACAAAAACCTGGCATTAGTTAGCAATGGGGCCGGGACAGAAGGCTAGGGAACAGAGTTTAAATGATGGAGGAAATAGAGGAATAAGATTGTGGTCTCTGTCCTGAGATCACTGGGAAACCCTGAAGGTTTCAGCCCAGAGGAAAGGGGTGGAATGAGTGGGCTTGCTCATCAGAAAGCAGACTCTTGCTAATGACCAACAACATAACTGGGAGAGGAGAGGTGAGCAGAGGAGAAAGGCAGAGAATAAGTGGGGAAAAAGTTGTCATTGTGCTAGGGAGGATCACAGAAGCCTGCCCGAGGATGATGGCAGGGAAGAAGGGCCAAGCTGGGATGTGAAATGGTCAGATGCAGGGGAAGTGAAAGGGATAAGTCAGAGAAGAATTCTCTGTTCTGAATAAGCAGCTACATAGACGATGTTGCCATAAGCGGAGTGGGGGGAGCAGGCAGGTCATGGTTAGGGTTGTGCTGAGTTGGTTTGTTACTATTATAGCTACTATGATGGAGTAATTATATTCTATAAAACAATTCCATACTCATCGTCCTACTGAATTCTGACAACAGGCTCATGGGACTCAGGAATACAAAGAAAAAGAGGTGACCCATGGGTAGAGAAATACCCAGGTGTTAGGCGTCTTCTCCAGAGTTGTCATAGTAGAGGCTGGGTTCAGGGACATGATTCTGGAGACGATACCCTTTTGAACACATCAGACTGCATTTTAAAAAAATTATTACCATAATTATTTTTAAGTTAGGAAAGACTCAATCCAAATGAATAAGGATTGAGTATGCAAAATAATGGACAACTGGTCTACCTGGATGAAGCAGGCAGGGGAGTCGGAGTACCAGCTTTTCATCCAAGACCTCTGGGAAGCCCTGGGCTTCTAGGAGCAACTGCAGCCCATGGTGCCTAACTCCTTCAACCTTCCAGCTGCTGATGGATTTCATAATAGGCCCCACAACCAATAGCATTTTAAGTGCCATGTGGCCATAGCTTCGTGGCTTCAAAGGGAAGTGGACCATTTTTTTTTTTTTTAAGAGAGAGTGTCTCACTATGTTGCCCAGGCTGGCCTCAAACTCCTGGGCTCAAGTGATCCTCCTGCCTCAGCCTCCTGAGAAGCTATGACGACAGGTGCATGTCACCATGGCTGACAGAGTGAGCATTTTTAAGAGCCTTCCCAGTCGTAGACACTGCTGGGCCTTCCCATGGGTTATGCTATGACATCCTTTTCTTAGTGCTGACAATGTACCTGCTCGTTTGACAAGGGAGAGCCAAGGCCCAGAACCAGCTAGATGGTTCTGCAGTGGAAACCAGGATTCGAGCTTGGGTTTGTTTTCAGTCCCTTTGCATCCTCCCGATAGGTAGAGGGTGCAGGCTTGCAAGGGACAGGGTGCAGAGGAAAGCGAACAGTGAGCGGAGACAGGCATCCTCCCGCCAGCTGCCGCTCCTCCCTCCTGTTGCTTTTCCCCATGGTGTTGGCACTAAGACCCTGGGAGACAGAGTGGCTTGCTTTCACCTTAATTAGTGAAGCAATTTGCTAAATTTTGTTTTTCCCCTTTTAAGAGTGTTAATCAATTTTAGCTCAGAATAGATTGGAATGGCACGCAAATTACAACGACAATCCCCCAATGCTAAATTCTGAACATCTCGATCAACCTCGGAGCCTGAGATCTGTGGAAATCAGACACTCTGGCCGGCATCTCTGTGATCTATTTAAAATGTTATGGCTCTGAAATGAAAAGATAATGGCTTTATGAGGTTTGGAACAAGCGATTTGCCAGAAAGAGCCTCATGTCTAGGTGTTTAGTTCTTCCCCAGGTGACTAGAGACAGAGCATTGATGTAGTTCTGCAAAGTTACATGTTCCTTTAATAACAGCTGTTTGTTAAACCCACAAAAACTATAGGGAGGCTACTACGCAGCAGGCACACAGAAAAGAATAAGGTGTGCTTCCTCTCCCTACACCCCATTGAGAAGGACCCGGTAGACAGACAAGTGAATAGAAACTTTCTTCCCCTTTCCTGGAGAAATCAGGAAAGGTCCTCAGAAGAGGTAGTGATGCAAATGAATCCTAAAAGATGGGTAGAAGTTGGGACCAAATAGTCGGGAAGGGCATGTCAGAGGAAGGAACAGCATAGGCAAAGACTCAAACACAGAGGAAAAGGCAAGAAGAACCAGAGGGGTCCTCTATTAATTTGAGCTAAGTGATAGGAAAAGTTTGCAGGAATGACAAGGGATGAGACTGGAAATAGAGTGAAGAGCTAGAATACACAGGACTTCTCAATCCGACTGTGATCCCAATCTTGATACGAGCAAGGTGGCATTATGGCAGGATTTTAAGCTAGGAAGTGACATGACCAAATTGGTTTCATTTGGTTGAAAAACAGAAGCCTGACACAATTCCTATATTCATTCAGCACAGAGTTTATTTTTTAATTATTTTTAAATGTAGTAAACTAGTTTACCATGACTTTTTAAAAAGACCTTATTTCTTAGAGTAGTTTTAGGTTCATGGTAAGATTGAGTACAAGGTCCATAGGCCATATACCCCCTGGCCTCACACACACAACCTGCCCACTATCAACAGCCCCTTCCAGAGGGATACATTGGCTATAATCAACGAACCTGTACTGATACATCATGACTGCCCAAAGAACATGGTTTACATCAGAGTTCACTGTTGGTGTTACATATTCTGTGTGTTCAGACAAATGTGGAGACATAAGTCCACCATGTACTATAATCTGTGTAGTATCACGCAGAGCATTTTCAGTGCCCTAAAAATCTTCTGTGATCCACTTATTAATATCTTCAGTACAGAGATTATAGCCTTTTTAAAACACCTTTACATATATTCTCTCATTTGAGCCTCTTAATTACACCATGAGTTAGAATTATAACCACCTTGCTACCAATGAGAAAACAGGGCCAGCAGAGGCCTGTGACTTACCTTGTGTCTTATGATGAGTAAATGATAGTACACAAATTCAAACCCCGTTGCTTTGCACTCTGAGATTGTCATTAACTCACTGGGTAACAGAATCCTCTAGAATTCTACCACAGATTACTTTCAGATATACATTAGAACAATGGCTTCCAGCCTCTGTAGAAAGCCTTAGTGGCCAAAACTACACAGACCAATGTGGATTCTGTGCTAACAGAGTAGTTATTTTAATGCTTTCTTTTTATTCCTTTCTCTCTCACTCTTTTTTTTTTTTTTTTTTTTTGGTCCTGGGGATTCAACCCAGAGGCATTCTACCTTGGAGCTACACTCCCAGTCCTTTTTAATTTTTTTTTTTAAACAGGGTCTAAGTTTTTGAGAGTCTTGCTAAGTTCCTGAGGCTGGCCTTGAACCTGTGATCCTCCTTTCTCAGCCTCCCAAGTACTGGAATTACAGGCATGCACCACCATGCCCAGCTTCCCATAATAAAGTCAGACAACCTCAGTTATATCCTGGACATTATCAGTTAGTAGCCGAGCTACTGTTACAGTTTATTAAAGCACACACAGGGAAAGTTCCCAGCTGGAGCTGACCAGGGAGGCACCTCTCCCTCCCGCCCATACCTTGAGCTCATCTGCATTGTAGAAGTCCACACGCACGGCGGGCACCATCCAGGTCTGGAAGAGTGTGGCCAGGATCTGCTCTGCAATGGAGTCTGCGATGAGGTGGAAGTGCAGAGGGTTCCTCCTGCAGGGGTGAGAGGAGGAAGTCCAGGTAAAGGTAAGGCTTTAGAATTCCAGCTGAAGAAACCCACGCTCCTCACCTCCTACAGTGGGGCTAGTTTCTTTCTTTTTTTTTTTTTTTTGTTATACTCAGTTTATTTTTTATTTTTTTATGTTTTTATTGGTGCATTGTAGTCTCACATCACAATGAGTATAAGTTTGGTGTTAACATACATGCACACAGCTCTTGGTGTCCCCCCTCCCACCTCTCCCCCCACATGTAGCACTGAGAATGATGTTGGTATAATCTCATATAAACACATTGTTTATGACAGTAATTCCATAGATTCACTTCTTTCTTACCCTTCCCCTTCCCTATACCCCTTCCCTTGCACCACTGAGGGTTCTCTGTTGTCATTGGAGTCCCTTCTGTGTCCCAGTGGGGCTAGTTTCTAATGGCCACTGTGAAATTAAACCAGGCCTGTCACCAAATGGTGCTTTCTTGGAATGGAAGCTAAAAAGGAAAGAAGACATCTCACAAAACCTCAGCATTTCAGAGATGACACCAAGCACCAACAAAGGTAAAATTGCTGGTGACACCCAATGCAAGCCAGCCAGCATACTTGTTTCTAAAAATTATACATAGAACGTATGTCACAATAGGACCAATCTTTGCGTCTACCATCTTGATATATTGGCATTTGTGCAGAAACACATAGAAGCAGGGTGAGGTCTTCAGGTTGGCACTTGGAGAGACACCTCTCCCTTAGCACGGGGCTAAGTTGTGTTTCCTGCTTGCTCTTCTCCAGTCTTGCATGATGGCGTCATCTGGATTCCCCGGTCCTTAATATACGCTTGTCTTTATTAAGGGGAAGTGTGTGGGTCATGGGGCACCAACCCCGTGAATAGAATAATGCTGTTACTGTAGTGGGTTCACTGTCCAGGGAACAGGTTCCCTAATTGCCCCCCTCTTGTTCTCTCTTGGCCTTCTGACTCTTCGCCTGGGATGACAGCAAGGCGGCCTTCGCCAGATGCTGGCACCTTGATATTGGACTTCTCAGCCTCCAGGACCATGAGCCAATAAACTTCTCTCCTTCATAAATCTTCCACTCTCGGGTATTCTGTTAGAGTAGCACAAAACAGACTAAGACACAGTTTCTAAGTAAGAGCAGCAACATGAATCTGAATGTAGAAGGATTTTAGGGAAAAAAGGGAGGAGAGTCAGAGGGTGACAGCGCGTTACCAGGGTTAGTGTCGATGTCTATAGGACAGGGGATACAACGAGAAGGGCACCCTGAAGGAAGTGTGGGTGCAACAAGTTTAAGGTGGGGAAGCAAAGCCAGGTGCCACTGCCAGATGGGTGAGGGAGTGTGAAACTGAAGACAGCTCTTACCCAAGGCCAAAGTGCAATACACTTACAAGGTAATTAATAGCGATAAACTGAGTAAATGAATCAAAGAGGCAATTGGCTCTGAGAATTACCCCCATGGGGCCCATTGCTTGAATCCTGCGAATTCTCCTATTTAACCGTATAAACTCAGGGAAGGGACATGCCTGGTCTGCACCTTCTCTAAGCAGCCTCCTTATCAGAAGTTGCCCTAGCATTGACCTGTGACATGAGGGAACAATGATGCGTGTGCCCATTGGCCAGTGTCTGCACTGCAGGCCAGTCAGAGGCAGCTAGCCACTGGGAAGAGAGATGGTCCCCTTAACTCAGTGCTCACACAGCCATCCCCCAGTGCCACAGTGGCTGCAGTGGAGTCTCATTCATGGAGAATGGATACACGTGAGCATATATAATGGTCAACTTGTATTTCCATCCATTTCAGATGGAAGGCTTCATTGATGAATGGACAAAACAACCCGGGCAAGGCCACCTCTATTTTTGCTTTCCATACATCTGCATCTTTGCTCGCCCTGTTCCTTCTCCAGGGAAGACCCTTCCCCCTACTTGGCGGTTATTGTCCATCCTTCAAAATTCCCTTCCTAAGTCATCTCCTCTTGCTAACTCTGCACCTTATGTGAAAGGCCCTCTGCACAAGGCCTCTGGATGCATAATCAGACACCTGGCTCCTGGTCCCTGGCAATGAGGCCTGCGAGGACAGGAACTATCTCCTCATCTCTGTCCACAGTGCCCAGTGAAGAACCAGGCAAATAATCAGTGCCCAGTAAACATTCCTTCAACAGAAAAGGAAATCAATGCCCCTCCTTCCATGTCACTACAAAACACCCCTATACAAATGCAAAATGGTATATGGCATTTTCTGTATTGACAGTCCAGACTCTGGGCTTCCATCCAGAATGTCTGGGTTGGGACCCTGGCAGCAACTTCTGAGTGAGTTTCGGCCAGTTATTTCATCTCTCCAGATCTCAACTGCCTCCTGGTCAAAACAGGAACGATGATGGTAAGTAACCAACATTATACTGGGTAACCGTGAGGATAAAGTGAGATAATATACTAAGTGTGCTTAGTATAGTTCCTGATACATGGTTAGATTTTGAGAAATGTTAACTATTACCAATATTAATGAGACCACCACTGCATTTGCGTCAAGTTTCTTGGTGATGATTGGTGGGTTTCTAATAGAGTGTTTTCAATTAGTTCCTCCATCCACAGACAAAAAGGAGTGTGTAGATGATTAAATGTTCAACGAAGAGCCAGTAGGCATTACCTACATATAAGTTACTATAGAGACATGGGTGAGGAATGGCTGAGAGTTATCTCTTCAGGAGCTTACAATCTGGCAGAAGTAGAGAAAGACAGAATACAAAAAACTACCTGATCACTAGAACATTGAATGCCCTAAGACTGAGCTGCTACACATCACTGCATGTCTTGGGACTGGTCCACATCCAGAGAGTCGTCTGCATATACTAACTTAAGCAGTAAAGTGGAGGACACTCCTGGAGGTGGGTGATGCCCAACGTGAATGTCATGGATGGCTCTTCAGGGAGGAGCACAAAGCCACAGGGATGTGGGGGCAAAAGAAACCACTTCTCAGGAGCAGAGAGTCTAAAAAAAGTCTCCATGTACATGGAACAATTACAAAGGACCTCTGGGTGGGTAAAGATGGAGGACGGAAGAAGGCATTTCTGCAGGATAAAACATAATGAGGAAAGGAATTGAGGTGGGGAAGCACAGAGCGTGTGGGTGAAAGAACAAGTCTTAGTTGGATGGATCACGCTCACGCAGCAACATTTATGGGACACCTACTATTTGCCAGGAATAGGGAGGACAAAAAGAAGAGAGAGGCGAGGCGAAGTCTTAAGGGTAGACAGGGCCAGAGCGTGTGAATTCCTAAGAACTGCGAATTTCATTATCTAAGAGCAAAAAGAGCCAGACAAGGCTTGGAGGCTCAGCAGGCAGCAGATCAAAGGTGCAATTCTGGGAGGTTATAACCTGGTTAGAGAGCAGAAGATGTACCACAAAGGGTAAGAGGAACAGGCTCTTGGAAGAGCGTGCTGCAAACAGGCGATGGGGCTTCCTCTTGCCACATTCTCTCCCTCTGGTCTGTGTAAAATCTCTCTTCAGGAGTGAGAGTCAATCTTTAGCACAAAACCAGGCGTCTCTGTTGAAAAGGCTTTGTGTGCCTCCTTGGCTTACCTCATTAGAAGTATATGGAAATGCTGAATCAGAGGATGCTCAGGGCCCCCAGCCCAGGTGACCCCTGGTACCCTGGCAGCTTCCTCACATCAAAATCTGGCTAACCAACAGCAGCGATATGGTGGCCTTCCTCTCTAAGATGCATCACGCCCAGTAAAAGCACCTAAAAACACTGCCTAGGTGACCTTTCTTGGAGCCCCTGCATAAGCCAGAATGTCCCTCCTGAGCTTTACCTTGTAAATCCTGCTGCCAGCCACACGGTCCCACAGTCACAGCCCACAGGTCCCTTAGAAGCAAGAAGGATCCAATACAATGCCCGGAACACACCAAGCTACTAATCACATGTGCAATGTGTGTGTGTTATGTCTCTCCTCTAGAATGGAAGCTCCAGGACAGAGACTTGCTCTGTCACTGGCTGCTATATCCTAGCCCCCGGAACACCATCTGGCCTATGGAGGAGGGACTCACATGTATTCTGCATGACTGCACTGATGAGTGACTCGATTTCCCAAACAGAAACCGTTTTGCCCATCCTTGGTCCCTTATGTGTCCTTCATCCAGCTCCAAGATGCAGCACTCATCCAGCCTCCCTGGCTAGAAACAGGAGCATTGCCTGGGCTCCTTCTCTGGCTGTGTGCCCCATACACGATCACCTGCAAGTCCTGAGAGGAAGCTTTGCCTGGTGGATAGAAGCTGGGTCTTGGAAGCCCAACTGCTTGGCTTCTTATCTTGGTACTATCACATATTAATGATGGACATTGAGCACGCTTCTGCCTCTCTGAGTCTCATCTCAGTTTCCAAATCAGTAAAATGGGCTTGATAATAACAGCTCCTACCTTACAGTTATTGTCAGATTCATTGACCTGAAATATTTGAAGCACTTAGAATAGAGACCGGCGGGTAGTAAGGACCTGTTAAATGTTAGTGATCATTATCCCATCCAGCGTTTGGTGATATCTTATGAATGTGTTCACCCCTTCCTTCCCTGTCTTTCTGGTTCCCTCCAATATATCTTCCATATTCTAAGTTCTCTCTAAAATGATTACAGAACCAGGTGTGGTAACACATGCCTGGAGTCCCAATACCTGGGAGGCTGAGACAGGTGGATCACAGGTTCGAGGCCAGCCTCAGCAACTTAGCAAAGCCCTAAGTAACTTAGTGAGACCCTGTTTCAAAATAAAATAAATAAATAAATAGAACTGTGGGCGTAGCTCAGAGGTAGAATGCCTCTGGGATCAATTCCCTAAACAATCAATCAATTAATCAATCAAATGATCACAGGATCCCCGCTGAATAAACAATGTAGAAGGCCCAGCCTCTCACATGGAACTAACAGCACCTTCAATGATCTCACCCTGCCTGCCTCTCACAGCTCGTATCTTCACTCTCCCTCCTCCATCCCTGTATTCCACTAATTTTCGTACTCAGTTCTGCATGTGGCCAGATCCTTCTCCTCCTGCAGAAGCAAGTCAAGGATCACCTCTGCAGGGAGGCTTTCCACAGCTACCCATCCCAAGCAGCCACATCTCTCCTCACTCTCCATCCCAAGGCGGGCTGGTTTCTTCCTAGCACGTATTAATACTGGAGATCCCCACCCTCGGCTGTAGGTCCAACTCCTTCCTCCACTTGAATGTGAGCTGCTAGGATCAAGTTTCTCTAGTTTCACACAATATTTATGCTCTTATTCTCAAAGCTTACCAAGTACGGTGCAGTTCCAGGACAAGCCATGTTCTCCAGGCCCGTGTCTGTGCTGGCGCCTCCTCGTGGACCACGGACACTTTGCCCCACTCATTGCTTTCTACCTTCTCCTCTCCTATTAGACACTGTAGGTCCGTGGACGCCTTTTGCTGGTGGTGTGTTTTCTCCTAAGCGACTCCCACTGAGTTAATTCCTGGCTAGAAACTTAACTTCCATTTTTTCAGTAATCTATTGACAATTCCCTTCTCTGTTCCCTGCAAGAATTGGGAACTGGAATTGGAAACTTTATTTTGTTAATAATCTTGTCCCCGGATTTTTTCACAGTTCTTTATAGATATAACCACCCAGTAAGTTATTCAATGAAAGAGTGAAGAAGTAGATGAATGAATACCGTAGGATCCAAATGCCTTCACAGTTTGACATAATTAATTGGGAGTTAGGTAGAGAGGCTTTCGAAAGAAAAGGTAGGAGCAATTGTGTTAACATTGAATTAGGTAACTATTTCTTAGATCTGATTTCTAAAGCACAAACAGTCAAAGGAAAAATAGATAAACTAGACTTCACTGAATTAAAAAAAAGTAATCAGCTCTCTCTGCTCTTGGTTATGTGAAGACACAGTAAGAAGATATTTATCTGAAAACCAGGAAAAGGGTCCCAGCACAACCTGCCCCACCCTCTAGGACCATAGGAAATAAATTTGAAGCCTAAAAGAAAACAGAAAAGAAAAACTTTTGTTCTTCATAGAGCATCATCAAGAAAGTGAAAGATAACTCCCAGAGTGGGAGAAGATATTCTTGAAGCATGTGTCCAGATAACGGATTTGAAACCATGCAACGACCTTTTACAATCCAGACAGTAAAAAAAGACAAGTAAGTCAATTAAAAATTGAGGAGAGGGTTTGAATAGCCATTTCTCAAAGAAGATATACAAATGGCCAATAAGTACATGAAAAGATGCTCAAAATCATTAATGCTTGGGGAAATGCAAATCCAAATCACAATGAGATACCATCTCACACCCACTAGAGTGCTTAAAATAAAAGAGATGGACAATAACACTATTGACCAGAATGTGGAGATATTGGAACCTGTAATTACTGCTGGTAGAATTGTAAAATGATGTAGCTTCTTGGGGGAAAATGTCCAGCAGGTTCTCAATAAGGATAATAAAAAGCTATGCATACAGTTACCACTGCTGAGTTACTCAGCAATTCCTCTCCTAGTCATATGCAAAAAACAGATGAAAACATATGTCCACATAAGTTTGTACACAAACACTCTGAATAGAATCATTCATAATAGTCAAGAAGTAGAAAACACTGAGCCAGGCGTGGTAGCACATACTTTTAATTCTAGTACTTGGGAGACTAAGACAGGAGGGTGGCAGGTTTGAGCCAGCCTCAGCAACTTAGCAAGGTCCTTTACAACTTAGTGAGATCCTGCTTCCAAATAAAATAGGGTTGGGGGTGTAGCTCAGAGGTAGAATGCCCCTGGGTTCAATCTCCAGTACTATTAAAAAAAAAGAAGAAGAAAACACCAAAATGGCCATTGATTGATGAATGGATAAACACCAAATGGTATATTCATATGATGGAATATCACTGGGCAATAGAAAAGAATAAACTATTGATATGTGGCACACCATGGATGAACCTTGGAAATAGTATGCTAAGTGCAAGAGGTGAATCAAAAACACCAAATAATACACGATGACACTTGAATGAAATGCCCAGAAGGGACAAATCTATACAGACAGAAAGTGCATCAGTGGTTGGTAAGGGATGGAGGAGGTGGAAATGGGGAGTTAATACTACTGGGTATGGGTAATTTTTTGGGGGGTAATGAAAATGGTCTAATTGTTTGATAGTGGAGATGGCTGCACCAATTCATGAATTTATTGAAAATCACTGAGTTTTATACTTCTAAAAAGCCTATAGGATGGTGTATGGATACATTTTAGTGCATAATTAATTATCTGAGATGAGGCAGTCTGTCTGTGAGTCTGCTCTGGTCAGCTGTTACTGGACTTCTTTCCGTAGGAGTCCTGTCCTGTGCAGAACATGGCTTGTTCAGGTGGGAGGTGGGAGGGCCTGAGGTGTCCAGGCGGGGCACTGATGAAGAGATAAATCCAATTCCTGAGGACCTAAGAGATATCTTTTTTTTTTTTTTTTGCGGTACCGGGGATTGAACCCAGGGGCATTCTACCAATGCGCTACACCCCCGGCCCTATTTTTTTATACTTTATTTTGAAACTGGGTCTCATGAAGTTGCAGAGGGCCTCACTAGGTAGAGAGAGAGAGAGAGAGCTGAGGCTGGCCGCGAACCCGGATCCTCCGGTCTCCGCCTCCCAAAGTACTGGGATTACAAGCGTGCACCACCACGCCCGGCAACCTAAGAGATATCTGATTGTGGCCTCAGTCAAAAGGGCATTCTACAACCCAAGACTAACAGCAATAAAGGAGACTACTCCACTCTCTAGATGTGTGATGAATGAGTCTTATTTCACACTTGGTTCATAATTCAGGAAGGTAAGAAACAATATTAGTAACAGAGCACTGCAAATTACAAAATCAGCTGATAGCAATGAGCCTGCACTCTTTCCTCTTTTGTTCAAAGGGAGACGAGCACCTGTCAGAAGCTAAGGACATATTTACACCACAGTGAGTTTCATCAAATGAAGTTAATACAAACTCATTTAGAAAGAATAATTTTTCCACACATGATTCAAAGCTCTTTAGTTTTATAGCTGTACCACATCTAGAACAGTCTTGTACGCAGGTAGCCAACTATAAATGCATTTGTGAGAGCACTGTTGTAGGCCCGGGAGAGGAGGCTTCTTCATGACAGGTGGCCCACATCTTAATGTTCAGCAGGGCTCACCTAGCATGCCTGGGTACCAGCACCCCAGAGACTACTGCACACATAGCTGTGCTCCTCCAACAGACCACAGCTATACACAGAGAAGGAAGCGAGTGTGCACCATTTTCAGCAAAGCCTGCAGACTTTGCCCTTAATGAGTAACACTCCTCCTGCCTCCGTCTGCTTCACCGCTGCCCCGTTCCAGGTCAGGATCCAATAAAGACGGTGCTACAAAGAGGCACTGATGATTAAACGGCCGCTTTTCTCCTGCCTTGCCTCTCTTATTTTGTCAGGAACGTATGACAGCCCCCAGAAGGCAATCTGGGGTCTCTTTATATTAAAATACACAAGGCCATAGGAGCCGAGATCATCTTTAATTATTGAGTTCACAACGCGATGGCAATTTGAGGAAAAGAAAGAGCCGGTGATGGCAACTTGAATGCTTGTTGTATCTGCGACACTTAAGAGATTTAATAGAACCCATTTCAGAAAATCACTGCGGCTGGGATGAGGGCTTTTCAGTGCGAGTCCTTGGTCTGAGGGAGGTCAAGCGGCCTTGATAATATGGCAAGATTCAAGGACAAGTCAGTAAATCTCTCCACAGGAAGAAGAATTTTTCTACTTTCCAGAAAAATCCAAAGGCCTTGTGGTGGAGCAAAAGCGGCACGGAGTCTGGGAGTTATCAGAGCCAAGGTCGGCTCCCCAGACCAGCACTGACTCACCTATGACCTTGAACGAGCTACGCTGAGCCTTGGTTTCCCTATCCAGTTGTGGGGACAGTGGCATCCACCGCTTCGGGTTGGGATGAAGTTCAAATGCAGTGGTTCACTTGAAGCTCGGCCGCTGAACTACAAAAGTGAGTTCTCTTTGGTGTCACATTTACAAGCGTGACCAGAGAACACAGATCTCCTACCTGTTCAAAGATACGACTGGCCACACTATCTTCTTAAGGCTTACTATAAACACTGATGCCCAGGCCTTTAAAACCATTATGTAGCTGGTGGTGCACGCCTGTAATCCCAATACTTGGGAGGCTGAGACAGGAGGATCGCATTTTTGAAGACAGCCTCACCAATGCAGCAAGAGTCTCAGCAACCTAGAGAGACCCCGTTTCAAAACAAAAATAAAATGAAAAGGTCTGGGGGTGGAGCTCAGGGGTAGAATACCCGTGGTCTCAATCCCCAGTACCATAAAAACAAACAAAAACAACTTTATGTATTCTGCACTTGGCACTTCATATTAATATCTAGAAGAAAGATGATTATGGAAACTGCAGTAATGATAACAACATCTATACTACCACCCAACTGATGATTAAAACCAAAAATAAGAATAACGATACTAAAAATGGTAAGGTCTTTCTAGGGAAGAACTCAGACTCTGAAGGTAGATGGACTGGGTGCAAACCTGGCTCTGCCCACCCTCTCTGTGTGATGTTGGGTCATGACCTCACATCTTGGTCCTCAGTTGCACTGTCTGTAAAATGGGGGAATAACCATGCCTTCCCCAAGGAGGCATCAAAAGATTCAGAGAGTTAATATCTACAAAACATGTCAGACGGAACCTGATGCAGACTGAGAGATACATTAGTATTTCTCAGTAAAAAATAATATTTTTCCATATTCAAAGCAGGCCTCTACGGCAGATGGGGGAATGAGTCAGAGTTCCAAAAAGCACAGTGACTTACTTGCCTAGGTCACCAGCTCCCATAGGACAAGAGTGGAACTAGCACCCAGGTCGGCCTCCTCCACATCATCAAAGCCTGAGTTCCCTCTTCCCAGGCTAGACAACACTTCTACAAAGAGCCCAAGCTGGAATGATCAACTGGACAATGAGAGGCACATACTGGCCACAGGTACAGTGTTTTACCCTCCATGGTTTTCAAGGGCATCAGTGAAGTTTTTAAAAACAACAACAACAAAAACTGTTTGATATGTAAAGTAAGGGAAATGATCATTTTTTTCCTGCCAAGAGGAATGCAGAGTGCAAGAGTCAGTAGATCATCCAGGCAAACAAACATTAAATTTTTACAAGCTGATCCACCCTTCTGCCTAGGAGGTAAACACTTTAGTTACTAAATAAATATTTCTTTACTCTGCTCAGTAAGGGCTGGGTTTCCTTGAAGAGCAACGGTATTTCCCAATCGATTTATAATTGGTATTGGAGTTACAGGCATCCTCCAAATTATCTTTGAGTATCCTTCCATCGAAGTGACACGGGCATTGTGATATTTTCTAGTAAGTAATAAACCTTTATCACATGTATTCTATACACATTTTTCTCATCTGCCTTTTTCTTCACCACAGACGTTGCATAATGACAGGACCAAAAACATGCATAACAGAGAAAACAAAAACAAGGTCATCTTTATTTATATCACCGAAACACAATTTGCAATAGTTCCTTTTTTTTTTTGCAGTACCGGGGATTGAACGCAGGGGCATTCTACCTCCGCAGGGGCGTTCTACCTCCGCGCTACGCCCCCGGCCCTATTTTTTTTATGCTTTATTTTGAAACCGGGTCTCACGAAGTTGCGGAGGGCCTCGCTAAGAAGAGACAGAGAGAGACAGAGAGAGACAGAGAGAGAGAGAGAGAGAGAGCTGAGGCTGGCCGCGAACCCGGATCCTCTGTTCTCCGCCTCCCAAAGTACTGGGATTACAAGCGTGTGCCACCACGCCCGGCAATAGTTCCATTTTTTTAAATATTATAAGTTTGCCGGACATGGTGGTGCACGCTGGTAATCCCAGTACATGGGAGGCTGAGGCAGAAGGATCGGAGGTTCGCGACCAGCCTTGGCTACTTACTGAGGCCCACCGAAACATAGTGAGACCCTGTTTCAAAATAAAAAATAAAATAGGGCTGGGGGTGTAGCTCAGAGGTAGAATGCCCTGGGTTCAATCCCCAGTACCGCATGAATAAATAAATAAGTAAATAAATATTATAAGTTAGTCTTTCACCCCCTATATTTTGATCCTGTACATGTATATATGCATGTTAGCACATTGGAATGCATATTAAGCATTCCATTCTGAATTATACTTTTATTTATGTTATATCATAATCATTGCTCCATGTTACGGCTTTTTCTTTTTGCGGTACCGAGGATTGAACTCAGGGGCGTTCTACCTTTGCACTACACCCCTGGCCCTATTTTTTTATACTTTATTTTGAAACCAGGTCTTACGAAGTTGCAGAGGGCCTCACTAGGTAGAGAGAGAGAGAGAGAGCGAGCGAGCTGAGGCTGGCCGCTAACCCGGATCCTCCAGTCTCCGCCTCCCAAAGCACTGGGATTACAAGCGTGCGCCACCACGCCTGGCTGTTACGGCTATTTTGGAAGCATAGTGAGTGCATGGTTTATTATAAGAGGATGTTCAATTATTCTAATTGTTTCTTTGTATTACCTAATTTTATGATCACGAACAAAATTTTTTCTATACTTTTTCTATAGTTTGGGTCATCCTTTTAGGACAAAGTCTCTAAAGTAGTCATGCGGGGCCAAGGTCTCTGGCATATGCTAGGAGATTTCTTTCCAAAAAGCCATAGCAATTTTCAGGGCCAGCATCAGTGTGCAAAGGTGCTCCCAGCACTCTCTTACTGTCTTTTACAATATAGTGGGCTCACTGTCACCCAGCATACTGCAGAAGTGAAACTGACATGATATAAGAAAGCAAGCCTTAAATGGAAATCTTGTCTGGAAAATAAATCTAATTATTGTAATTAACAGCAAAAACCAAAAGAAGCATCCTGCACCACTATTATTATATTATTATTAACATTAGGAAGGTGCTTCGTTTGGCAATGTTGTTCATAATCATGTCTTAGTTAATCCCTATAACATGCTTGGGAGGCAATGAAGCTATTTATAGCTGGACTTTCTGAGCTGAAAGTCTTTCAAATGTCCTTTTGTCTTGATATCCCAACTCATTATCACCAGCACATCAATTCACAGAATCATTTTTATTCACACAATTTCAGGGATGGGGGGACTTCAATGGTTATTTGATCCAAGAAGATCAAGTAGTCATTGACATGGGATGGGGGATTTTCATTGCATACACTAAGAACTGGCTTTCTTCTCAAATCCTCGTGCCTCCATGAAAGTACGGCACACCATCAGCAGCTGATAATAAAACTGCTATTTTTACATTACACATCTTTGTGCTACACAGTGACTGTAGGAGTAAAAGTTTATACTCAATAGGATTCTTACAATTTCAACAACTACTGGATTATGGAATTGGTAGGTAAAGCAACAGGGATAAAATTTATACTCAACAATAGCATCGGAAGTTTTCATGATTTTAGAATTTTTTCATCACTGAGAAATAGCGTAATTGAATATCTGTAATCATGCAAATATCTTTTTCTAAAAGAGTGGGCTTTTTGTTTCTGTCAGGGAGGGACTGGAGTTCTTCAATGGAGATGAGCAATAAATACATAGGAGCTGAGAACCTTCATCTAACTCAGTATTCAGCCTACACAGTTCCTGGTTTTAAGCAGTTCATGAAGGCTGCGGAGACCCAGGAGTCTTTGAAACTGCACAGAGGCTATGGCTATGGCCATGTAGAAAGGACATGTCACCTTGAATCAGAAATTCATGGGGTCAAGCCCTATTTGGCCATTTTTTTTTTTTTTGGTGGTGGTGCTGAAGATTGAACCCAGGGGCATTTTTGCCTCTGAGCTACAACCCCAGTCCTATTTTACCTTTTTATTTTGAAACAGGATTTCACTAAGTTATTGCACACTGGCATGGAACCTGTGTTCCTACTGTCTCAACCTCTCAAGTACTTGGACGACAGTCATATGCCACCACTGGGTTCCCATTTGGCCATCCTCTGCTTGCCACTCCCAATTCCTCCTCTGATGACGTAGAACTGAAATCACAGTTCCACGTGGACAGAGATAGGAGGAAGAGGCGAGAGCCCCTGTCACTAGCTGACACTGTTGTATCTGTTATACATCACTTTGTTGTTCCTTTCTTCCACACCCCAGGAGGGCAGTGAATTCAATATCTGGCTAGGTGGCCAGCTGACCTTAGATACATAAGGAAGGTCCAGCACACAATCCACACAGGTGAGGTCAGTAATAAACAAATGGTATGATAGACCAAATACGTTTTGGAGTGAATCGATTTGTAGCAGAAGCTAACTGATAGAGGAACTGAATGTTCCTGAAAGTCACTCAGGCATATAGTGGCAATTTTGAATGTGAAAATGAACTAGGTCTGGGCTGGGAATATTAGTTAACTGAGTCAATGAATATATCTGCAGGTCCTTTACTAAGAGACTCCCCCAGATTCATTTGCTAATCAAGTGAACATTTACTGAGCATAAAATACATAGCAGGGAGATTGCAAAGATACCAGGGATGCAGAAAAAAATAAGGCATGGCATAGTTTTTGTTCCCAGAAGGCCTACATTCTACTACAGACAACATATCATGGATAGAGAAAAATGTAATGAATATGATAGCAAGATGCACAGGTACTGTGGGCCGGTAGAAGAGGAGCCGAAACCCTGGCTGAGGGCAGGCTTCCAATTAGAAGTGATGCCAATGCGAAGTGTTATAGGGTAAGAGGGTGTTAGGGTCTGGATCTGGGATGTCCCCAAAGGCTCATGTGCTGAAGGCGTGGTCCCCAATGAAGCAATGTTCAGAGATGGGGCTCTTGGGAAATGATTGGATCGTGAAGGCTTTGACCTCATCAGTGGATTGATCCATTGATGGATTAATAATTTGATGGCATTATTGGGAGGTGGTGGGAACTAGATGGAACGAATAGGTTACTGGGGGACATGCCCTGGAAGGGTTACCTTGTCCCTGGCCCCTTTCTATCATTCTCTCTCTCTCTGCTTCTAGCTGCCATGAGCTGAGCAGCTTTCCTCTGCCATGCCCTTCCACCATGATGCTCACCCTTACCACAGGCATAGAAACAATGGAGCTAGCCGACCATGGATGGAAACTTCAGAAACCATGAGCCAAAATACATCTTTTCTAAGTTGTTTATCTCAAGTATTTTGTTACAGCAATACAAGGCTGATGAACACAGAGGAGGTCTGTCAGTATGGGGCTGGGGAACAAAGTAGATGTCAAAGCAAAGAAAAGAGAGAAAATATTGTGGATCATCAGACCCTCATAGTCAGTGTGGTATGACAAAGGGGCTCCGTTGCCTTCCCTTGACCAGCAGAAGCAACTCAAAGATGGAAGAGGTCAGGATTGCCTCTCAGAAATATTGTTCTGGTGACAGAGGGGATGGATTTTGAGAGCAGAAACCCAGGAGGTTGGGAGGACATGCAGGGGTTAGAGAACAGGTAGTCATGGACAATGCCAGCTGCAATGAAATGGAGAGTGAGGCTTGAAACTGAAAGAGATATAAGGAGAACCGGGAGGTGTGATGAGAGAGAGGCTGAAGGGGGACAGAGAGAAGGCGGGACCAAAGAGGAAGAACAATTTCTTGCAGGGTTGGTAGATCTTGGTGTCCACCATTTCTGCCATTTCTTGTTATTCCACCAACAATTGGATTCAGGTGTACAACTTGCTCCTGATCTTTGTTCAGGTGAGCTCAGAGCGCTTCTCGTGGTTTCCATTCTGTTGAGAACCTTCTGGATCCTGACTCAGTCCCATGATACATTTTGGTACTATTGGTACAGCTGTGGGCGAGCTTCATCCAAACCCTTGGTAAGAAGTTAGAGAAGAACCGAGGGTGCTCGCTGGAAAAGCTGACTCAGTTCCGGATGGGACCCTGAGTGTGTCTAGATATTAACCAACATAGTGAGAAGACAGAATGACAGTCCCAGGAGAAATCAGAAGCAAATGGTGGGAGTTTAACTTAGAGCAGAAATGACTCCCAAGAGGGGTCTCTCTCCGTTTTCAGGTGGAAGAGAAACCATTTCTTCCACTCGTTTCATGGGGCGATCCGCTAGGGTCAACAGCTATCATCTATGGGGGGAGGATTTCAGTTTATATAAGACAGGATATCCTTTTTTTTTTTTTTGTACTGGAGATTGGACCCAAGGGTGTTCTTCCTCTGAGCTACACCCCCAGCCCTATTTTACTTTTTATTTTGAAACTGGGTCTCACTAAGTTGCTAAGGCTAGCCTCCAACCTGTGGTCCTCCTGTCTTAGTCTCCCAAGTACTGGGAGAACAGCCGGATAGGACTTCCTAACAGTTTAGAAATGCCAGGGGTGGGAGAGACCACATGGGAATGGAGAAAGGAACGTGTATTTGTTTTCTGCAGCTGTCATAACAAAACACCACAGACTGGCTGGCTGAAACAACAGAAATGTTTATTTCCCACAGTTCTGGAGGCTGGGAGCCTGAAATATTTTAAGACCACTGTCCTCAGCTTGCAGATTGTTGTCTTCTCAGTGTGGGTTTACATGGTCTTCCCACCATACATGCCTGTGCCCGAATCTCTTTTTTTCCAACAGACAACACCGGTCACATTGTATTAGGGCCCACACTCATGACTCTATTTTGTTTTATTGTAAGTTTTCTGGTACTGGGGATTGAACCCAGGAGAGTTCTACGCCTGATTCCCACCCCCAGCCCTTTTTGTTTTTAGTTTGAATCATGGTCTCACTGAGTTGCTGAGGATCTCGCTAAGTTACTGAAACTGGCTTGGAACCTGAGATCATTCTGTCTCAACATCCCAAGTACTGAGATAACAGGCATGTGCCACCATGCCCAGCCACTATATTTTAATTTAATCACCTCTTTTAAGACCTTATCTCCAAACATTGTCATCTTTTCTGGTACTAAGGGTTAAGGTTTTGAAATGTGAATTTTGTGGGGACACAATGCAGCCCACCATCCAACCTGTCAACAGGGATGTGTAAAAAGAGAGATGTGGTGGAGAAATCATGAGAAGCTGATGTAGAAATTGAAGCATCTAATCAGGGTGTCCTTGAAGGTCCCTTTAGGTCTGAGAGCTACAATTCTAAACACAATAAGAAAGCACCTACTTGCCACTTTCCAAATATGAGTAACACAATAAATTCCCCAGGATTTTGGACAAAAATTCTAACTTCATGGCAGTTTGAATAATGACTGAAAAATTTTCCTCTTATTTAACCCCTCCCTAAGAAAACGTGCAGGCAGCCAGGGCTGTGTACCAGCCCGTGGACAGAAAGGATGCTCTTACCTGTGAAAGAGGACAGACTTGACCAAGGTGACCACGTCCCGGCTGGCATTATACCCGGCGCAGACGATGGCAACATGGATTGTCTGAAAGGAGAAGAAAACAGGGTGAGCAGTCGGGCAGACAGAGGAAGGCTGTCCTGAGGTTGCAGACCTACAAAAAAGAAAAATTGCCTTTATTTCTTGTTGCGATCATTAGAAACAAAAGGGGCACCATCTGCGGCCGTGGAGAATAACTCAAGACAGTTGTATTAAAGCCTTTTTAATCGGTTTATGGAGCTATCATCATTTGGAAGCCATTAAGGCTCTTTTCAATTACATTTTGGGGATGAGAGAAATGGTGATTGGTTCAAATAGGCAAACACTGAATCCCCTTCCCCCAAGCACAGAGACAATGACAACTTGTAAAACAGAGGGGGAAAAAAAAAAGGATGGGTTGACACTCAGGGATCTCAGACTGAGAAGTTATGGCACAGAGAGTTTGGAAATCTCTCTCAAGAGAAGTCTTAGGGTAGGGTCGATGGGACAGTGATGGCAGGAAATAGGGGACCAGTGACCACCTCCAGACCCCTCTGTGTTGTCAATCAAGGAACCGAGGGCTGGAAGAACTGAACGCAACTGACAGGTCAGCTCATCTGAGCTCTCAGGAGCATGGCTGCAGACAGGAACCCTGGCCCTGTCCTTCAACCCAGGGTGGAGAGTGGTGCACACACAGCAGGCTGCAAACATGGGGAGTATGACCCCTGTCTTGCAGGATGGCAGGACAGAGTGAGGGACAGAGGACAAGAGCAGAACACAGTGCACAGCACAGTGCGTTCCAAATATAGCAAAAACCATCCTTGGGACCTAAGCTTTGCAGATGGGGTGCCTTGGTGCCTGGGTGTGCCGTGAGTGGATTATAAGTGACACGGATACGTTTCGTACTCTCAAAGGTATGAAGCCAGTTTATACTTTCAAGTTTGCTACTCCATGCTGCTAGCACCTAGTCTGTGTGCTGCCCGCTTCACACAATTATCCTGCTCTGTGTACAGCAGGACTTGACAAAGTCCGGACGGTACTACTCCAAGGTAATCCCAACAGAATGTCACTGGGCCTCTTGAAGAACAGAGTCCATGCCTCCCTTCTGTCCCTATGAAGAACAGCATTCTATGAATGGAAATTGGTCCCCAAAAAGCCACCCCAGTCATGATCTGTCCTGGAAGTATTTAAAAATAAGGACATTCCCTCTAACAGTCAAAGCTAAAAAAAAAAAAAAGGGTGCTTGACAGACATTTCTTCTCTTTCAGAACTACTCCTGGTCCTTGTTCTTGTGGCGTGGCTTCTGGAATCCCCACTATACCAGCCAGCCACTTCAAAGTGCAGTTCTAATACACTGGTCACTTCCCTATAGGCTTCGATGAACTGCGGGTGCCAGGTCTTCTTCACCAGCCGCCTCCCAACATCACCGCAGGGAAATGGGGAAGAACTATCCGACAGCCTCGAATCTACTTCCATGACTTCCTTGACTCCAGTGGCCTCCACTCCACCTTGCCCAGCCCCTCCAGTGCCAGTGGGGACTTCAGCTTCCTCTGTGGCCTTGCCACACCTGCTAGATGCTCAGAGCTGCCATCCTGGACACCTGCTCTTCATTCTCCATGTAGAGTCCCATTCCCGCCATTGATCTGGCCCTGCCTCTCCTGCCCCTCTGAACCATCCCTTTGCTCCACTCTCAGCTCCCCACACCACTGGCCCAAACCTGTATGCAGATCCTTGGTCCCATCCTGGATGAAGATCCCTGATCCTGGATGGGTGTTATGGACCCCATCCTCTGCTCTTCTATCTGACAGCCAAGAAGAAAGATGAAGGGAGATGCAAGACAGGAATCATAAGCCTATGGGAAGATAATATGCACTGCACAAATTACTATGAGCCAGGCACTATGCTAAATACTTCACACAGATTATCAGATTTAAGTCTCAAAGTGATGAGAGGTACAGTAGGATACTTTCAGTATCACAGAGCAGGAAACTCAGGCTTAGTTGGGATTTGAACTATGGAACGGAAACCCTTAACCTTAATGGTACATCAAAAATACTCAGAAAGCTTTTAAAATATATCCTGTGCCCTAGCGCTCACACTGACCTCATACTGTGTTTGGTGCCCAGGATCTTAAATACCTGCTGGAAGGTTCTCAGCAGGGAGCCCTTGGCCTCCCTATTCCTAAGACTCAGGACATTTGAATGTCTGGCGACATCTCTGGTTGTCATTATTTGGTGGGGGGGGGAGGTACTACTGGCATCTAGTGCATAGAGGCCCCCGATGCTGCTAAATATCCTACAGTACATAGGACAGCCCTCCCCCGCAAAAAGAATTATCCTGTCTCAAAGGACAAGGGTTCCTCAGTTAGGAAACTGCTGTAAAAAGAAAGGGGGTAGGAGGTAGGGGACAGGGGAGGTTCAGATCTTCTCGATTCTACCGCTATTTTGCTCAGTCTAATTTATTTATTTATTTATTTATTTGCGGTGCAGGGGCGTTCTACCTCCGCGCTACACCTCTGGCCCTATTTTTTTATACTTTATTTTGAAACCGGGTCTCACGAAGTTGCGGAGGGCCTCACTAGGTAGAGAGAGAGAGAGAGAGAGACAGGGAGTGAGAAAGGGAGAGAGAGAGAGAGAGAGAGAGAGAGAGAGAGAGAGTGAGCTGAGGCTGGCCGCGAACCAGGATCCTCAGGTCTCCGCCTCCCAAAGTACTGGGATTACAATCGTGTGCCACCACGCCCGGCTTTGCTCAGTCTAATTTATGCATATCTTAATTTCTCCACCTGTACAATGAAGGCACCATCACTTATCTCTGGATAATACCTCCAAAAGACTCAGGATGAAAGATTGTCATGCGGAGGCAAGAGCTGCCATCTAAATCATGAAGGAAATGAACAGGAAGACGCCTGCACACCGGGGGACGGACCCAGGAAGGGGACATGGATGGGAAAAACATGCACAATCAGGCTCTTCTGAATCACAAATATTTAAACATGCGGCCTCTGAGATATAAAACTTTGTCTTGGCTTCAGGGTTCAGGGACTTTTTTAAATGGGCCCATTAAATGTAAGCGCAAGTGTGCACATTCTCAAACATTTTACATAATTTTCCAATCTCTTTAGTTTCATCCAATACACCTGCCACCATGAATAAATTCATCATCGCGAGCTGCAGCAGCAGGCCCTGCTACCTAGGAAAGGAGAAAATCAGAGCATTATGAAAAATGCTCTCGAAGGGCTTTGGATGGCCCTGCATTCTGCAGGTGCAGCAGTGAACAATGAGAGAGGCTAAGGGGCTGGGGTAGGAATGGAGAGAGGAGGTGACGGATGGATATTCCTTGAAAGAGCAGGGTTATCATCAAGATAACTTTTAGGTTTTGAAGCTATAAAGTCTAGGTTTGTAAGTTTCTCAATGTGGTGGTAGGGCCGTAGGGATCAGGGAATTCTTCCTCTCAAAGGGAGGGATCCGAGTGTCAGATTCTGTGGCCAGGGGCCCTCTGGCTACTACTTCCTTTCTATTCTTATGATTGCAGGTATAAGATTCATCTTTGAAGCTGGGTGTCGTGGCACACGCCTGTAATCCCAGTATTTGGGAAGCTGAGACAGGAGGATCGCAGGTTTGAGACTAGCCTCAGCAACTTAGCTAGGCCCTCAGCAACTCAGTGAGACCCAGTTCCAACAACAACAACAACAATAATGATGATGATGATGATGATGCTGGGATGTAGCTCAGAGGTTGAATGTTCCTGAGTTCAATTCCAGTATCACAAACACACATAAAAATTCATCTTTGTCTCCCACAACGTCTGAATGGAGGGTGGGATGGTGGTCTCATGTGCCCTCCGAACTCACTCTCTATCATTCTCTAATTTGTTCTGTACCCTCAGAGCATGACCTTTATAGACCAAATTAACCAGGGTCATTTTTGCTGTATTTCTGGTTGAATTTGGTCAATGAAAGGCACCCAAGGGATCTGAGAAGTCAGATTCCCAGCTGCCATCGGGGCCCTATCCCACCGTACACCTCTCATGGGTCTCATGATGCCTCCTGCCTTTCCACCTTCAGACGCTGGTTCGTAGAAACTCTTTCCACAAAGCATGATCTCCTCGGGCTGGCTCCTGTGCTGCCCACACCTTTGGCTCTCCATACAACTCTTACTTTGTCACCCCAGAGAGCAGGATCTGTGTTCTGCCAGCTCATGAGCAATGCTGGGGACCACCCCTCAGCAGAACATTGGTGCTCGTGGCTTGGAGCAGAGCACGGGGCACTTTTAGCTAACATAAAGTTGAGACTTATAAATTTTGCTTGTAAACTTGAAGATGTTTTACTGAGTTCTTAGAGCCACAGGCCACAAAGTGTCATTCTAAGGAAACCCTGTGGTTTCCAGTCGCTTCCTTTTCAGTCCTGGGCATGGTGCTCAGCACACCTTCAACTTCTGCAAGCTGCACTTGAAGATGCAGGTAAGATAGCATCAGAGCTGGGAACCAGGGTTCATTGCTGACACCTCAGGGTCCAGTGGTGACAGTTAAGAATTTGCAAGCCGGGCATGGTGGCGCACGCTTGTAATCCTAGTACTTGGGAGGCTGAGACAGGAGGATCGGGGTTCACGACTGGCCTCAGCTACTTAGTGAGGCCTTCTGCAACTTAGTGAGACCCTGTTTCAAAATAAAGAATAAAATAGGGCTGGGGGGGTGTAGCTTGGAGGTAGAACGCCCCTGGATTCAATCTCCAGTGCCACAAAAAAAAAAAAAATTTGCAGGAAGGATTCCTAAGGTCAATGCTTCTGGGGTCTCTGATGTGTTAGAATTGTGTTGGGATCAGAACATAGAAAAGTAAATGAGACAGTCCTCATCCTCTGGAGTCAAGTGCAAGGAAGAGTGACAGCTAACCAGCAGATGCCCCTGCAGACGGGGATGCTCCTGTGTCAAAGCTCAGTGTACGCGTGCCAGGGCAGCAGGCACGAGCGGGACCAAGAAAAGGCAGGAACGGCCCCTGAGGAGGGTACGTTCCAGTGATCACACCAGAGCAACCCAACACAGGCGACATGCAAGGCCTGCAGAGATTTGCAACTGTGCTTCCAGGTCTCATGAAACCTGCAAAAGAACATTCTCTGTGCTCCGGACCCTACAGGAGAAAAGTCTTCAGTGAATATTTTCTCTTGAATGGCTGCAGCCAAAAAAATAATCATAGTCCCCAAAGTAATTCAGACCAAACTAAGGGAGGGCAGGCAAGCTGTGGCCCGGGCAGAGGCCAGTCACACCGTGACAGCACTGCTTCTCTAGCACCGTTATGAACAGGGCCTGGTGCTGCCTCAGGGCCCACTGCCTGGGGCACAGTTCACTCAAGGTATCTCCTATGGGGAGACTGAGGTAACAGAGGGGAAAGCCACTTAAACGTGAGCATCCGATGTGCTATGAAAAGACAAACTCAGCTCAGACTCTACACCACAGCTGCCGACTCCCAGGGGAATGATAAATGAGATAACGCACAGGAGGCGCTTAGCGTCCCATGATAGGTAGGAGATAAGGGCTTGGCAAACGTTCTTTTTATGATTTATCTGAATACATTGGTCAAGTCGCTTGTCCTGGAAAGCACGGGTGCTGGCTCCGATATGACATCCGAGGTGCGTCTCGTCTCATCTGTAAACCAGAAACAAAGCAGCCACCCACCGACCGGGCTGCTGCAAGGATGAGACACATGAACGCAAGAAAGTGCCCCTGGGAAAGACATGCTCGCTAATGTTACTGAGTGAATAAATGCAACTGAAGCTGCGCAGCATCCTCCTGCCTTAACTTTCTCATCTGCAAAATGGGGGACGTCGTACTCTACTCCAGGGATTGTTGAGGACACCCAGCGTTACAGTTTGGATCTTAAACGTCCCCCAAAAGCTCATATGTCAGAGGCCTGTTCCCCAATATAGCGGAGTTCAGAAGTGGGGCCTTCGGGAGGTCCCAAAGGATCATGAGGGCTCTGACCTCATCCATGGGTTAATCACTGATGGATTCATGACGTAATGGGCTATGGGGAGGTGGTGGCATCTTGGGGGGTGGGGCTTTGTTGGAGGAATTGGTCACTGGGGGTGTGCCCTTAAAGGGTATATTTTGTCCCTGGACTCTTTCTCTCTATATCTCTCTGTCTCTGTCTCTCTCTTTCCTGGTTGAGCAGCTCTGCTCGGCCATGCACTCCCCTCCATGACGTTCCGTCTCGCCACAGGCCCAAAGCAATGGGTCCAAGCAACCATGCACTGAAACCTCAGAAACCGTGAGCCACCGTAAACCTTTCTTCCCTGCAAGTTGGTAGTCTCAGATATTTTGTCACAGTGATGGAAAGCTGACTATCACACCCAGGAACTGACAGGAGCCACCTGGAGGGCTGCTTAGGACAGAGTGCTGGCGAGGCCGCTTCCCCACTTTAGATGCAAGAGTTTCCAATGGGGGCTGAGAACAGCCTGCACCAGGTGCCGGCACAGCAGGCCCAGGGACCTTCCATGTTGAACCACGGCTCTCTGAGAAGTACCTACGGTAAAAACTCAACAGAGGCCAGCTGTGATTATTTTGACAGAGCATGAGAGGTATTCAAAGGATCTAGCTCTAATTCCTTTCAACTAGGGAAAGCCACTTTCCTTGACTCGGAGAAGCCGAGTAAAGGCAGCCTTCTTCTTCCAGCCACTATCATGAGCCGCCAAAACAGAGATTTCCTAACAGGCAGGATGTTCCAAAATTCGTAATGGAAAAAGTGCCTAGAACAGGTAGATTACAAAACTGGGGTGCCATGACACTGGGGTGCCAGTGGCTGAGTGAGGGATGGGATTTAGAGCCCTGCTGGGAAGTATAAGACCCTGCCTCAATGATGCACAAAGGTGACTATTAAGAGAGAAGCCCTTTACCGGGCGTGGTGGCACATGCTTGTAATCCCAGTACTTTGGGAGGCGGAGACCGGAGGATCCGGGTTCGTGGCCAGCCTCAGCGCGCATGCGCGCGCACGATCGATCGCTGGATGGATCGATCGGTCTATCTCTCTCTCTCTCTCTCTCTGTCCCTCTCTCTCTCTCTCTCTCTCTCTCTCTACCTAGTGAGGCCCTCCGCAACTTCGTGACACCCGGTTTCAAAAATAAAGCAT
>PVJS01000011.1:0-95000 GCA_004027185.1 Glis glis
AGCTGAGGCTGGCCGCGAACCCGGATCCTCCGGTCTCCACCTCCCAAAGTACTGGGATTACAAGCGTGCGCCACCACGCCCAGCCTTATGCTTTATTTTTGAAACCAGGTCTCACAAAGTTGCGGAGGGCCTCACTAGGTAGAGAGAGAGAGAGAGAGAGAGAGAGGGAGGAGAGAGGAGAGAGAGAGAAAAAAAAGATCGCGCGCATGTGCATGCGCGTTGAGGTTGGCCGCGAACCCGGATCCTCCGGTCTCCGCCTCCCAAAGTACTGGGATTACAAGCGTGCGCCACCATGCCCGTCTAGTTTATATCTTTAAGCATAATCCTTTCGGCTTTCAGTTATTTGGATAAGAGGACTGGTATATTTCTTTAATTACAAAAAAAAATTGTTGGTTCTTGTCACCATTTTTTGCCTTTTTCCTAACTTTGCCAAACAATTGATTATTTTCTTTTGTTCATTCTTAATCAAGTAATGCAGGTATTTAAGACTTCTACTTTTTCTCTAAGAATAATTTTACTCATATCTTCTGGACATATTATTACTAATTTAATATACTTTACTATATTTTAATTCTACAGTTTAATTTTGTGATAAAATCATGCAGGAGAGAATTTTTAAATTTCTAAATTGTTTCAGTTGTTTTTACTTTTTATTATTTTTTGCTTACTATCACCAGTGAATATAGTTTCTATGACTGGTAGAGAATTTATTGGTTTTTTGTGGCCTTATTATGGTCCTTAGAAAAAAATTGTTGCATGGATATTTATATGGTAAGTGCGTGTACAACCACAATACGTATATGCACACATATGTATATTCACGTGTACATGCCTAGCTTTACTAATAATATTATTTAGAACTATTATATCATATTTTTTAGGGATCAAATTGATTTACCAATAACAGAGTAGTGATTTTACCTTTTTTGTGGTCCTTTTGCCTTGCATTTGATCTTGTCATATGATAATGTTGTGATCCCTGTGTTTTGGACATTGTGGAATCGGAGATGGGTTCTAATTTTACTTTTGTCCATCTCTTTATTTTTGAGATCTTCTTTTTTCCCTCCTCTGTTAATTTAGAAGAAAAGAATAAATTCTGTGGTGAGATCCCCTGGGAGGTTTCACAGAGGGAAGATGTGGGTCTGTACTAGAGTCTTGAAATATAAACAGTGGGACCACATTTTTGGAGGATCATGAAAGCTAAACTGAGAAAGAATTCTTCATGTGTGAATGAACTATTCTTAATGCAAATTGTCAGATATACATTTAAGCCTCATACCAGAGCTTGTGGCCCAGGATCGTCTCTGATGTTTATTTATGTTGATCTCACATGTTCATATTGCCTTATTTGAAGAGCCCAGAGCAGTGGCTCTATGATTTATGTTATAATCTATTGCACATTCTTTGAGTTTTATTTTGCATTTGACTTTTACTGGGGGGTTAGAGCTGGGGATTGAACTCAGGGCATTCTACCTCTGAGCCATACCCCAAGCCCTTTTTACTTATTATTTTGAAACAGGGTCTTGCTAAGTTACTGAAGGTCTCTATGTTGGGATCTTCCTGTCTCAGCCTCCCAAAGTACTGGGATGACAGGCATGGGCTACTGCACCCAGCTGAGTTTCGGAGTTGGCAACTCCTCCTCATAGAGCTGGTTTGTTATGTTATGGATCAGTCTAGAACTGCTTTCCCTCAGTCCCATTCTTCCCTTTCCTCTTCTGCCTTGTCCACCCTCAAAAACATAAATATAACTTTCCTTACATACTTCAAGCAGATGAGATGAAAATTTGCCAAATATGGGTAGACGGCCATGTCTACAAGTCTGAACCGTTCAGTTGTCCCCCTAGAGGCATGTGGGATGGTGGCTTGCTGAGAACCGAATGAAACAATGAATGGGATTCCAGCGGTATTTCTAAGTACCCACCGTGTACACACATCTGTGTAATCGTGTGGGGGCCGGGACCTTGCAGGACAGTATCGCTGAATTTGGGAAGGTTAGCTCTATCAGAAATGGCACTTTTGCTCCAAAAGAGAAACTGGGTATCCTTCTTTGTTTTTTGCATAAAATTGTATGTTGTATTTATTTATTTTTTTCTATTCCTAGGGGACTCCTTCTCACAGTTCCGGTTTGCTGAGGAGAAAGAATGGGACAGTGAAGCATCATGTCCAAAACAGGTCAGATAAGTTGGTCTTGGGTGTGGTTTGGCTCTTCTCAAGACCGAAGGCGGCACCTTTTCTATTCCTGATGAGAGAGTCATCACTGGGGAAAAGGTCATAATTCATGGGCAGCTCATTCTCAGTTACCTAAATTATTCAGGAAATTTTCAGGGGACTAAGATTATACAGGCCCTTCAAGCTTGAGTTCTCCTTAAACCTGGCCATCTGTGTGAATTACTCATAGACTTAGCTGTGAGGCAGAAAGTGTATAGTCATAATGTGACAAGGTGGATTACTTTGTTATTTGGCTCCCCCACCCCTTTATTATTGACCGATCTGTGACAGTTCCCTTTAGATTTGAAAATTAACTTTTTTCCCCTCACCGTTCCCTTAACTGTACAGTTTTAAACTCACTCTTCTTCTACAATTAGAATAAAGGTACAAAATAAGAACAAATATTATAGAAGTCTTTCAGCAAGCCCATAAACCCCAATCACTTTATTTGTCCAGTGCGCCTGGCATAGTTTCTACCCAAGGGCTTCTGTTTACTTTCCAAGCAGGATTTCACAGATTCTATCCATATAAGAGAGGACAGGTATTTGCCCCTTTTAAATAGTGCACCAGAATTCCCAGTGGTTTGGCAGAACACTGTCTGGTAAAATGAGAGGAGGCTGAGCCCAAGGTAGAGCACTGCCGGTTCTGCTGCCAGGTCAGCGTATGCACTTTGGGGCAGCCAGAGAGATGCACAGTGGTTTGGGATGGACACTGACTCCCATGGATCTCAGAGAGGAAGTCCCTTGTAAACACCCTTTGTGCATTATGCATAATATAGAAAAAGTTGAGAATTAAAAATAATTGTCTTGAGTGTGGGCATGCCTGAAGTACACTTTAGACTTCTAGGACATGTTGAAAATGGACAGAGACTGCTGAGGCATCAAGGGAAAGTCAAACATTTCAACAGATTCACATTTCAGCTCCTTTCGAGCCATCTTGGATATCAGAGAATATTAGAAATATCTCGAGAGTGTTATATAACTCAGTTTCTTCATCAAAGCACGAAACACTTGTTATTTACTGGATGTTTTATCTGATGCAGCTTATTCAAAGTGAACAAGGTAGAGGCCATGCCTACTCGTTGCTCCAGGTACCTTACCTGAGGACAGTGGCCAGCTCCTACTCAGTAGAGAGTTGCATAATAAATGCAGAAGAGCGCAGCATAGAGTCAGTGGTGTGATGAATGAATGAACATAATACAGTTGGAGACAGCCGCTTTGGGTTGGGAGTGACTAGGGACAGTGCGGGTGGGGAAAGATCATTTGAGTGGGCCCTGTGGGTAGGTACCATTCCTCAGGTCCTGTTCAAGGGCACCACATGACAGTGATGAGGAGTGTGGCCAGGGCATACTGTGACGAGAGTAGGCTCCCCTGGTGGCAGGTGTGGACAGCTGGCACCAGCAGTTGGATCTCCCTTCTCTTTCTGGGCAACAGAGCATGTGGTTAGGAGCATAGTCTCTGGAGACACAGACCTAAGTGTGAATCAGGTCTGTGTCTTCATGGCTTGGACAAGCTTCCCTTCCTTCTCTGTTTTCTCATCTGTAAAACTGAGCTAATAATAAAACCTAAGTCAGAGTTGTCGGGAGGATTAAATTAGATAATAAATATGAAGCCATTTACCGCAGCTCCTGACAGGTAGGAAACAATCAGAATGAGCTCTTAGGCTAATATTATTTGTGAACCAGATTTCATGTAGCAAGAACATGGAGATAGTGAGGTTTGATTTCAGCAGTATCGGGAAGAAGGAAGTGAACAGCCAAGAGGCAGGGAACCAGTGGGAGATGCTCTGTTGGGTGGGGCGTGCGGGTGGAAATGGGGTTGTGGACAGTTGGGACCTTAGCAGAGTGCAAGGCTGACCGCAGTCGCTGACCAGCCCTGAGATATGGGATGAGAAAGATGTGCAGCGGTGCCAGGCTTTCTAGCAGAGTGACTGAGTGGAGGTGCATTGATGAGCAGTAGAAGAGTGGAAAGAAATCAAGTTTGATTTTGAACCTTTTTCTTTTTTTTTATGCAGTACTGGGGATTGAACCCTGGGGGCATTCTACCTCTGAGATACACCCCCAGCGCTATTTTTTATTCTTTATTTTGAAACAGGGTCTCACTAAGTTGTGGAGGGCCTCACTAAGTAGCCGAGGCTGGCCGCGAACCTGTGATCCTCCTGTCTCAGCCTCCCAAGTACTGGGATTACAAGAGTGTACCACCGCGCCCGGCAATTTTGAACCTTTTGAGTTGGAGTTATTGGTGGATACATCCCAAAGTGAGCTCATCCCCTTCAAAACTATTTCCTCTGGGAGTTTTCTTTCTTCTTGCTTTTTTGAGAGAGAAAAAGATGGGAATGTATATGTATATGTGTGTGTGTTTGTGTGTGTGTGTGTGTGTGTGTGTGTGTGTGTGTGTGTGTGTTTATGTATGCATGAACACATGCACGCACACACCCCTCTTTTTCCTCCTGCTCTCCCATTTGTCCCCCCACATAACTAGTGATGTAAGACAAGAAAGAGAGGGGAAAAGTCGATGTTTTTTTTGTCTTTGCAGTTGAGAGGGAGTAGGAGTCTGAGACATGTTAGAAATCCTCATGGGGAATCCTGACAGGAGAGGGGTCCAGCGTGGCAGCTTTGCCTGCATTTATCTCCCTGTGGCTGACGAGCGGGAGAAGGGCACGCGGCCTGGTGTCGGGGTGCTCTGGTGAGCGGTGCCAGCCACATCGCCGTGGGGGAGTTGGCCCCTTAGTTCCAGGAGGGGGATGTTCTCATTTTTCCTTTGAATGGTGTAGGGATCGTGTGAGGAGGGAATAGGTGGAAAGAGAACTTTTTGGCTAAAAGAGTAGATTTGTTAGTTTTTAAATTATCTGAATTTTTTATTCCATTTTTTATTTGTATTGACAGTGTGACTTACTTATAAAGTAGGCCCTCTCTGAGCAATTTCTGAGTACTACTGGGTGATGTGCTGTGGTTCCTGGCTTTTAAAGGCACAGACTCCAGCCCCTTCGCCCCTGCAGTAACCTGCACCACAGTCCAGTTCTGTGAGCGAGGCCTGAGAATTGGTATCTTAAAACGCTTCCCAGCTTGCTCCAAAGTGATGCCAGTCTGGGCACTTCCATTGTTCCATATATGCACGGCCCCTGAGCCCCACACTCACACACTGAGTGCCACAGAGTGAGGAGGGTGTGATG
This sequence comes from Glis glis, assembly GCA_004027185.1. Taxonomy (NCBI): domain Eukaryota; kingdom Metazoa; phylum Chordata; class Mammalia; order Rodentia; family Gliridae; genus Glis; species Glis glis. Next base: position 5,380 of record PVJS01000011.1, read on the forward strand.
ATCTGAGTAAAGGCTGTTTTTTTGTTTTTGTTGTTGTTGTTGTTATTGCTTGCTTGTTTGTTTTAGCTTCAAAGCAGTTGATAGCAGTAAGTGTGCCTTTATTCACGTACCAGGCTTAAAGTAAGCATGTACTGCTCCTATATACTACTGATGTGTGGATCAGTGGCGAACGTGGGTCTGGATTTGGTGGCAGGGCTCTGCGTGAGCCCACCAGGAATGTGTCTCCATCTCTGGTCATTACAAACCCACCGGTGTGAGACATTCTTGCCAGAGCAGAGATGGGTTTCCGTCCACTTGAAGTCAGTGATCACAGGGTAAGGCACGGTCCTGGACCTCGCTGGTGGATGGCATTTGCCTCTCTGCGGGAGGTCATTGTGATCACCTTCTGGGATTTTGCTTCTCTTGGGTGGCTAGGACATCCAGAAGTGGCTGTTAAGGACCATGAGGTTATCTGCAAAGTTTTCTTAGACAGGGTTAATTTGTGAGGTCAGTGCATCAGTACCCTTTACCTCTTTGCGTGAGAAAGGAGTCGACAGAGGCTGGTGGTGACAGCCCCGCGTGGAAGGCTGCTGGCTGGAGGGGGCAAGTGTCCATTCTCTGCTTTCTGATTTCAAGAGAAGCATACTGTACTGGCTCATGGCCCCAACTGCCTGATCAGCTCTTCCCTCTTCTGCCTAGGGCCAGCAATCTGAATTTAGGGGAGGCATCCAGTTAGATTTTATTAATGCCCCCCAGCTTGCCAGTAATTTCAAAGGCTCCACAGTTTGCAGGTCACCATGCAGTCTTGATGTGGGGCGACTGCTGCTGCCCTGACTGGGCGAGCTGTAGCTCAAGAAGGCAGCGCTGGCTTCGCTGATCTTAATGTGCAGAGAGAGAAATTCAAGCTCAAGTGTGATTTATGCTCTGACTTACTCTCAGCCCAAAGTAACTCCAGTAAATGACTTATTTACAGTGACTTTCTTTCATCTTCTTTTATTTCCAAAAGGTTATCCTTAATCATCACCTGATATTTTCTTTCTTTCTTTAAAAAAATATGTAGAATTCAGCACTTTACGTGGATTGTGAGTCACTGGTTCGAGCCCTTCAAGAGCTGCCGCTCTCACTCCGACTCAACGTGGCTGCCGAGTTGATCCAGGTAAAACTCGAGGCTCCGTAAGCTGGTGGGAATTAGGGCCAGAGGGCCTGAGGGAAATAGCATTCTGCAGGATTCTGCTTTTCCTTTCATAAACTGAGGATCTTACACTAAGGTTTCATCTTGTAATGTTTAGAAGAGAACAAAAAATTTTAAAGTTACCCCTTTACATTTTATACTTGAAATATTTTAAAGGATCAAATGTAAAGGGATTGAATGAGAGGTAGAATATAAGGCCTGGCTATTATTTTATTCAAAATATTTGTGTCTCTGTGTTAGGCACTGGGCACAGTGGTGAGAAGACAGACATCCTGCCTTCTTGGAGCTTACTGTATTGGAAAGATGGATACTAATCGAATTATTACAATTTGTATGATTATTTGACTAAGTCCTATGAAGTACAGTGTGCTATGAGACTTTATAATAATGAACCCAATGTGGTGCTATGGCTAGGAGTGGCTTTCCCAAGGAAATGACAGATAAGCTGAGGCCTAAGGTACAAGAGCATCTGAGCTGGAATTTAAAGGACAGTGACCCACTCAGGTCTGTGCTAACAACAATGATAATGATGGTGCTGATGGTAACAATGAACATTCTGGCCGCAGGATGGAGAGCAGACTGCAGGGTGGGAGGGGGCGTCTCTCTGGGGAGCCAGTGCATGTGCACTCAGGCAAGGGCACAGGGGTGGGGGGAGAAGGGAGGCACTGGAGGGGCTGTCACACGGGACAGGCGAGGAATACTGTAGCTGGGACTAGAGCAATGATGGTGGAGAGGGTAAAGAGGTGGGCTTTATCAAGGGTCATTTCAAAGGTGACATTGACAGCAATGGGGAGGGATAGATTGGAAATGAAGAGAGAACAGGCAAGGAAGAATCCCCCCTTTCCCACCATGCTGCTTGTTTCAGTCAGCATTATCTCTGATGTGATCTAGAGAACCTGATCACACAATTTAGAGGAAGATTTATTTGCTCACAGTTCTGGAGATTTCAGGGGTTCAGTCCATGTCATCGGAGCTCAGGACATGGCAGCAGGAGGCAGAGAGAGAGAGAGCGAGAGAGCAAGTGCTCCGTTCTCATATCATGGAAGCCAGTAGCAAAAGAGCAAGCAAGAGGATTCAAAGGCACAAACTCAGTCCCTAAGGCCACACCCCCAGGGATCCACCTCCTCCAGCCACACCCCACCTGTCCAGGTTATCACCCGGTAAAATCCATTACAATGGATTTATCCACTGACGAAATTACAATCCTCATGACTTAATTGTATCTACTCTGAACATTAATGCATGAGCATTCAAGGCACATTTTATATCTAACCATAACACTGCTAGAACTGATAGTCCCAGCCCTGCGTGCACCTTAGAATCGCCAGGAAGTTGAAAACAGCAAGCAAGCAAACAACAACAACAAAATGCCAGGCACTACTCCAGATCAATGAAATGATTCTAGGATTAGAATCTCAGTTTTGCCCTGTACAATTGACGGTGCTGGACATTTAACCAAGTTTATGTTTATAGGGCCATATCACAAATATCTATAAAAGTCCCAAGGAGTATTTGGCAAACTGGATCTGTCCAGGATGTTTTAAATTAAAAGCAAAAGCTGGGCGTGGTGGCACACGCTTGTAATCCCCGTACTTGGGAAGCTGAGACAGGAGGATCGCAGGTTCACAACCAACCTCAGCTACTTAGTGAGGCCCTCTGCAACTTAGTGAGACCCTGTTTCAAAATAAAGAATAAAATAGGGCTGGGGGTGTAGCTTAGAGGTAGAATGCCCCTGGGTTCAATCCCCAGTACCACTCAAAAAAATAAAGTAAAAACGAGGGGTCAACCTTGGCTAAACCCCTGAACTTACCCACCTCCAGGCCCTGTTGGCCCCATAGTCTTCCCACCAGATAAGAGACTCTCCTCCTTAGATTTTAACCTTATACTACAACGATGTGGGGCATTTTTAACTGTCATTAATGTGTAACAGAGAGAAGTGTACATGTAAGTATTTACAACCATGGAATTTTTGAAGATCAAAAATTAGAATATGGCCAGCCCCCCAGCAGCTATCACTCACACCCTCTCCGAATCCCTAACTGTCCAAAAGGTAGCCTTTTGCCTGGTTTTGAGCCTCCTACAAATGTAATCAAATAGTATGTTTTCTTTCATGTCTGACATTTTTTTCTCAAATATTATTGTTAAGAGTCATTTTTTTCTTCTTGGGGGAATTCCTGCACCTTTGTGTTAATGCATTTTTATTTATTTATTTATTTATTTATTTATTTATTTATTTTGCTTACTGGCGATGGAACCCAGGGGCATTCTACCTCCGGGCTACACCCCCAGCCCTATTTTTTATTCTTTATTTTGAAACAGGGTCTCTCTAAGTTGTGGAGGGCCTTACTAAGTAGCTGAGGCTGGCCGCAAACCCGGATCCTCTGGTCTCAGCCTCCCAAACACTGGGATTACAAATGTGCGCCACCACGCCCGGCTTGTGTTAATGCATTTAAATACAGTGAACAGATCTGCTTTGCTAATGACTTCTCAGTGACTTTTACAGATGTAAGTGTAAATTCAAGTGGACTCATGGTACTATTAGCTTTTGGGCCAGTGTTTGGAAGGCATGGGCCTTTCAATTCCAACTCTGAGCTAGTTAGCACATGTTTGAGATGGGTAAAATGGGGGCACAGTCCTATCTTGTTTTTGTGAGGTCTCCTACATTTACCCCAGATCAGTCCAGAAGGGTGCTGGGACAGGGCCCCAGCGGGAGACACACTGCGCTGTATCTGAGTGGAGTTCCTTGCCCCATGAAGCTGGATGGCTTCCTTAACCTTCCTGTTTTGTTTCTACTTATGTGACCAGACTCACACTTTTAACTCAGTTATCGAACTTTTCTTTCAGACCACAGTTCCTTTAGAGCTTCCTCAGGTGAAACCGAAGAGAAGCGATGACGGCAAGGGAGTCGGGGTGCAGTTAAAGGGGCCCTTGGGGTCCATCTCTGAGCTGAGAGTTTCCGCTGCTGGCTGTCCCGGGTCCCTGGCCAAAGACAACCCAAGACCAGGTCCTTCAGGGGCTTCTCAGAAGCCCACTTCCCCACCGCAGTCGGCAGCAGACCATTTGGAAGAAGAACTAGATCTGTTGCTTAATCTAGATGCACCTGTAAAAGCAGCAGATAACATCTTACCAGACCAGACATCTCAGGACCTGCAATCTGAGCAAGACGGGCAGGTGGCCCAAGAGGAAGAAGGTATGGCTTTCATTTTATTCCCCATCCATCCTCTCGATTTGGAGTTTTTGTGAGAACAGCCCCCCCCACCCCCACATCGCATCCGTACACATCCCTCTCAGTGTCTGACATCGATCCAGCATTGTCCCTGACATCTATTCCTGGGCTCACCTCTCTGCTTCCCCCTGAGCTGACCTTTCTGATGACCTTCCTCTAACTCAATACACCGAGTGTCCAAAGCTGCTGCCTGCTGGATCGCAGTATTAAACCTGGGGTTGCAAATTGAACTTCTGCTGTAAAAAGGCTCTAAGATACTCGCAGCCCTCAGCGCTTCAGCAGAGACCTTTTAATCGACTGTCTTAACAGGCTGGCAAACTCACTCTTCATACTTCTCTCTTGCTATTTTGATCTTATTCTTTACAAAAGAGCGCTTTCTCATTTGTGCGTGTGTTGTGAGATGGTGGCCCATCTGATGATGTGTAGTGACTGCCATACCCATGTATTGCATTCAAGAACCATTAATGATTTTCTAGGATTGCTGCAATAGTGGAAAGAAGACTGAGCTGTTGGTCTTCTTAAAAAACCTATTGGATGGTGAAATGCAACTTCAGAATTAAAAAAAAAAAGCAAACCTCTACCCCCATTTATTTAGATATTATCCTATCATCTGAGGGGGTAGCAGTAATGGGAATGTTTCCCCTTGTTATGGGGAAAGTACTGATTAGGGCTGAATTATTTCCTGGAACAAACCCTGGGGAAGCTTTAGCCCTCAGTGCTGGGACTGAATGTGAGGTTGTTCACACTGCCTTTATTTCCCTAGTTCCTGCAAAACCATCTGTGACTGAAGAAAAGAACGTGGAACCTGAGCAACCAAGTACATCGAAAAATGTTACCGAGGAGGAGCTAGAAGACTGGTTGGACAGCATGATTTCCTAAAAAAAAAAAAAAAGAAAGAAAAAAAGTGCCTGAAGCACATTTTGGTTGCCTTCTACGTAAGGATGGGCACAGGCTGTCCCTCGGGCCACAGATGCTGGTTTCCCAGCATGCACCTCGCTAGTGTGTACCTTATGCTTGCAGCAGTAAATGCCTACCTCTGTGTTTGACGGCATCTGAAATCATACAAGCGAGAGGCTAGTTGCATTTGTGTTCTGGCTTCGTAATCTAATAAGAGTTCCTTACGGGCCGAGGATGCTACAGCCTTGTTTCTGCCCTCCTCCTACTCCTCCATGTTTACAGCCTTGCAGGTGCTGCTCATTAAGAGAATACATGCCATCAAGAAGGCACGCATTTGGCCAAAATAAACGCCCTCTGGTCTATGGATTTTTTTTTCCTTCTTTCTTTCTTGTGCAGAGTCTTAGGCAACTGTCTTTTCCCTAGCAGCCATGGTGTGGTTGTAAAATGAACCAGAGGTGGTACGTTACAACAGGCCGAACCGTGGAGTGGTATGTGTTACTTTATTGCAGTGGGCACTTCATTTTATTTGAGGAAATTCACCTAAACATAGCAGCTCCACTACTTACAAGGGACCATAAAGCATTACTCAATTTTGGCATAAGATTGAGATTTTTCTGAATTTTCAGTACAGTACTTTTTTTTTCTAATAACAGCAGGTGACAGGCTGTTACTGAAAAATTGTATGAATAATCTTCAAGTGCGGTTTCATAAAGTAAGACAGAAGATCAACACAACTATTTAATGGAACTGTCCTTCTGGAACACAAACATAAAAAACTTGCATAGCTATATCTAAAGAGGTTTTAAGGCACTTAATCGATATTTCAGTGTCGACAAAGTGGTGGTTTGTTTTCTATTTCGTTAACTGCTGAAAGCTTTTCAAGCGGATTCTGGATACAGTCACTAGCAAGTACCATGGGGAAAGTTAGACTGTAGTTAACATGATTTTGTGTGGTTCAGGCCATGTCACTGTGGGACACCATCACACTCCATTCAGGTATTTTAGGTGTTATGCACTCAAGAATTTACACTTCTCTGGCCCTTTTCTGAGTGCTACCATCTGAAAAACTAGTTGCGTTAGAACTCTCAAACTTGAAGGCATTCAACTAGCAGTTCCTGCCATCCTTTGTCATGGTTGTTAACGCCTTGACAGGTTATCACACAGTGGATTCCAGTAGGCACAAAAGTCCAATTTCCAAATGTCACATCTCACACACGATGCAGAACAATAGGCAGGTTCATTTCACAGAAGTTGACCGTCCAGAATCGCGCGTCTCCCGTTCACATCTATCCAAGCTGATCTTCATATTGCTTCCGAAAGCAGTCGCCAGCGGGGAAGAAATCCCAACACCGCTCTTGGTACATCTTCCACACGTAAGATTCCTGAAATAAGATGAACAGAGTACTCGTTTTCAAACCACAGTAACTTTAAGCCCATTCTGACTTCTCGATGGCTCTCTTGAGGAAGAGGGCTGCAAATTTACAGGAGGCCAAATGGGCATGTGGGTTGTGTGTTCACAGTGCTGGCCGGGAGGAGGAAAGTCCCACCACCACAAAAAAGAAAAAACCCAGCTGAAACCAACTCGATGCTTGCCACTAAAGGTTTAGCAACAGGCTGACGGTGTGTTAATTTGTAATTGGGGGAACGTTCCTGCTGAGGCCAGGTCTAGAAACCAGCTGCCTCTCCCTTCCCTGAGTGAACTGTGAAGTGTTCCCACCAATCCAGTGATGACTACTGCATAACCATTTGCTTCTTTCTGTTCTCTACCTTTACGTTTCCTTTTCATACTGACTCACAGAAGCTTCTGACACATCTCCTCACTCATCCTCTCGCGCACACCTCCACCTTCCCCTTGTCGCCCACACAGGTCCTTATCTCACGCTGTCTCTCACACCATTGTAGTCTGCCGCTGATTCTCCCGCTGTTACAGACACCCACTCCATTTCTCACCGTCTTTTTTTCTAATGTTCTCCCCACCTCTAGCTATTCTACTCTGAAGCAGTAACCACAGGGGCTTAGAAAGTGTCAGTGCTGGGAAGGACAACCAGTAGGACTTGTAGAATAGGCTGAGGTTGCCATAGAATTTGGTTAAAATCACAAAGGGGGATATAAAAAAAATGCATGCAAGAGACTCATGGGGTCGTTAGCTCGATACCGTACATGCAAAGTCTCAAAACTTAAGAATGGGAAGCTCTAACCCGGGCCTCTGTTCTTAAAGGCATTTTATTTCTCACCTGGCCCGTGTGCTCTGTTTCATCTTTATTAATCAAATACATCAGAAAGAACCTGGAACAAAGGAAAAAAGACAAAATGAGAAAAAGATAGTATTAGGTACTTCAGTTAAGAAACCTAAGTTCATTTACTCAGATGAACCGGAATCAGGGTTCCAAAGCTAAGATGCCTTCTTACCATCTCCAAACTTTGTGCTGAGAGCACTTGCAAGGTAGTTTTTTTGGTCCATGGTTTAAGAAAATCCTAATCTAAACAATATAATGATAGCCCAATCTCTTACTGTAAAATGTTAATGGGCCACTTTATCATCTCCTGGGAATGCAGACTTGAAATAGTATGTGTGCCTCAAGGTTAACAATCAGGAAAAAGGCCTTTACTCTCATTAAGTCGCTCTCATTCTTCCAGAAGCACAGCTTTGTTGTTTTTTGTAGACAACTGGGAAATGCCAGTGTAGTTTTGTTCTAACCGTGATCCGCGGGGAAGGTTTGAGTCTGTCTGTGACACACAAGTGTCCCAGGGGGCCGAACTCTCAGCTTACGTTACAGGATCTCAGACCATTTCCAAAGGAACCAGTCTCATGCCCTTCAGGAAAAGTACTGAGGCTGGTGATGGGAAGGAGAAAATATCCTTCTGAGGTGGCGGGGCCTCAGTCCCAGGTCGGGAGCTCGCACAGGGCAGTGCTGTATTTACAGCTCAGATCCTGCCCCACAGAAGTGGCTCCAAGTAAGCTAGTTTTCTCCTCTTTTCCTTTACCAAGCCTAAGAAAGAAGGCAGAGCCAATATCTTTATCGAGACTAGGGCTGATGGGACCTTGCTCCTTCCTCTTCTACCTCACTTATGTAACTGACAAAGCACCATTGTAGGTGGGAGGGTCAAACATGAGCTCAAGCTCTCTGCTAGAGGACAGCACAGAAAACACACCATTAAAACAGTGCTATGGGAAGTCAGAGGCGGGAGCCCCAACCCGATGACCAATACCCTTTCCCTCCGCTGTAATGCCCTAGTCCTGACATAGGGCTGGGGCTTACCTTCCATCGGGTGTGCCTCCTGATCACCTGCGTTAAGGTGTGCACTCTCCATGAGAATGAACAGTGACCACTCAGGACGTGAGGGAGGGTATGATAAGGCTGTTCTTAAAAAACTTGTTTTTGTGTTAAACTCATCTCTAACAAAAAGACCTATATTTGCCACTGCTCTGATAACATCCTTTCCCAGAGGCTGGGCCTGTTCTGTCCTACAGAAAGATTAGGAACTTTTAAACAAAATGTAGAGAGTGGGGAAGATTGAAGTCAGGGAGCAGAGCAATTTTTCTATTCCTTGAAAATGATCAGTTATGGAAACTGAAGAAGTCAAATATTCATTTGCTATTTGCCTGTTGGGGGGGCCAGACGCTGCGCTAGCTGTGGGGATAAAGCAGTGTGAAAACATACACACCCCGAATTGTCCCGCTCTCAGGGAGTTTGTGTATTCATGGGAGCACCGGACAGACACAATAAGGCCGGACAACTGGCCACAGAACGGAGCAGCGTGCAGGCCACTGGCGGGGAGGAAGGCCTTTCAGTAGGGGGCTCACAGATGGGAAGAGAAAATGTGGAGACAGTGAGCCTGGACCATTTTCAAGTTTTGCTAAAGGGAAAAGAGAAGCAGGCAATAGCTAGAAGTAAAAATGGACTTTGAATTTTTTTGTTTAGGATTTTTAAAAAGCACATTTATATGGTAACAGGAAAACCTCAGTGGAAAAAGAGAAATTGCTGGAGGTATGTGTGCTCGAGAAGGGATGTGGCCTATTTGCAGGCTGAGGGGCTGCCTCTGCTGGGAGCAGGAGGTCTATGACACACGCCTGTGGAAGCACGGGCGAGGCAGAGTGTATGGACAAAGACACAAGCTCCTGGGGACACCTGGACAGTCTTTTCTGATCAGCGGAGACTGAACTGTGTGGCATTTTTTTTTTACCCTAATGGCCCCCTTTCCCTGTCACCTATGTTAACCAAGAATACTCACAAGTAGTTGGCTAAGTTGTGCTCTTGTAAGGTGTGTGTTTCAAATCCATGAGGGGTTGTGTCAAAATAGTCATTACCAATGCCACAGATGAAGCATTTAGTCTGTGAAAAAGAGAGGTAGAAAGGCAATAGGAGGCATGATAGTACAGGCAGAGGAAAAAGGTGACAATCTGTTGAACCGAGGGACAATGAAAAATACTGTAATGCTTTTGGCTACTGGGCATTCTTTCCAGATTGCCACCTGCCTAGCTCCTGCTTAGCTGAGGACACTGCTTCTCCAATCCTGGGGCAGTGGAGGTGGCGGGAGACCCAGGAGCATGGGGCAGAAATGCCCAAGCTGGTGGATGGGCACAGAGGGGACAGGCATGGAGACCAAACCTTATGTATAATTTTACCTAGGGCTGACCCTAATTAATAACCATTTCTATTGTTTAAAAACAAACAAACAAAACCCGGGTGTGGTGGCGCACGCTTGTAATCCCAGTACTTGGGAGGCTGAGACAGGAGGATCGCACGTTTGCGGCCAGCCTCAGCTACTTAGTGAGGCCCTCTGCAACTGAGCGAGATCCTGTTTCAAAATAAGAATAAAAAATAGGGCTAGGGGTGTAGCTCGGAGGTAGAATGCCCCTGGGTTCAATCCCCAGTACTGCAAACAAAACAAAACAAAACAACAAAAACCCATTTGTGGTGGGAATATAAAAATAAGGTTGGAATGAATAGGGAGAACATTACCTCCATATCTTCTCGTACTTGTTCCTGCTGGTCTCTTAGCTCTCCGAAAGCATCAATAATAAGACCTGGAATTTTAAATACAAAGCACCATAATCTGCATCGTGGTTCCCCCGGAGAGGAACGCTAGAGGAGGTGGCAGAAAGCACTTCATTTTGTCAAGAAAGTGAATTGTCAAGCTTGAACCATCCAATTAAAGCAAAATTGTGGGAGGTGCATCCTGGCTGGCCACTTCTCATTGCTGTTAACTACGTGCTCCTCCTCCAGACTCTTTCCTCTCCACCACTCCCTCGTTCTGCTCCTGTTGTGCTCAGCCATTTCTTTCCCGTCTTCACAATGGGTTCTCCCTCTTCTCCCGACTCCTCAGACATCAAGGTGCACCAGGGTCCTCCCCAGTGCCTCTGCTTCTTAGCCCTCAACACCAAATATCATAAAGTTGTTTCAACTCAGCATGACTCAAACTGAATTCATCATCTTTCTTTTTCCAATTCCTAACAAGCTATTGACCAAAATATCAGTACCCCTTCTTCTCTGTAAAAGATGGTAAGAACATTGCACATTCCCATGGCTTCTCTCTCTGCCCCTTCCCCATCTCACTGCCTGGAGGGAAAAGACCAGGGCAAGACTGGCCACAGGAGAGCTCCAGGAAGGAGAAGCGATGAAGTAGTGCAGAGGAGGGGATGGGAGGAAGGGGGTCTTCTGTGTGGATTCTCAAATTTCTGGATGAATTCTGGCTCTTTATATAGTCAAGGCCTCACATATAGTAGATGCATTCATCAACTGCTTTATAAAACAATTAGGTCCTAGATGCAGAAAAGCAAGAAGAATTAGATTTATTGAACTCTGTTCATACTTAGTGTAATTGGCAACCCTACCTTGAATGATGGCCAGCAAAATGACAATGACGAAGAAGAAGAAGGTGATGTCAAAGACGATGCGATACATTTCGTAAGGATCACCGGCAGGGTCTTCGATTTCATCACCGATGCCGCCCCCCGCTCTCACTCCCACGTACATGTGGAAAAGGTAACACTGGGGAGGAAGAATAGGGATTCAGGTAGAAGCCACAGGGTCTCATTTGTTTCCTGCATGGTGCTCAGACCATGCATATGATGTGGTCAGGAGCAGGGGACCTCGCCGATCTCAGTGTCCATGCTGCTAACTCCTGTCCTCTACACCGTCTGCTCAGGTAGTGTCCACCCAGATGGAAAGGCTGCTATTGCATTTAAATAAATTTTTAGTTCATTAAAAAAAATTGTGAACTTTTTGTTACACACAGCAGAATTCACTTAAGGTGTGTATAAGTTAAAAGAGCTTCCCAGTACTTTGGGAGGCAGAGACCGGAGGATCCGGGTTCGCAGCCAACCTCAGCGTGCATGCGCGCGCACACGATCGATCGATTGATCAATCTCCTCTCTCTCTACCTAGTGAGGCCCTCCACAACTTCATGAGACCTGGTTTCAAAAATAAAGCATAAAAAAAAAAATAGGGCCGGGGGCGTAGCGCAGAGGTAGAACGCCCCTGCATTCAATCCCCAGTACCACAAAAAAAAAAAGTTAAAAAAAAAGAGCTTTAGCCAGGCGTGGTGGCGCATGCTTGTAATCCCCGTACTTGGGAGGCTGAGACAGGAAGATCGCAGGTTCGCAGCCAGCCTCAGCTACTTAGGCCCTCTGCAACGTAGTGAGACCCTGTTTCAAAATAAAGAACAAAAAATAGGGCTGGAGGTGTAGCTGGAGGTAGAATGCCCTTGGGTTCAATTCCTAGTACTGCAAAAAAAAAAAAAGCATTAAGCTCTGGTGAGAGTGGCACGTGCCAGATATTATTTTTCCTCATCTGATGTCACAAGGGCCAGCCTGTGTTTCAGGCTGTGCTGTTAGCTCTGCATCCCCTGCACACCTGCCAGGGATTTCTGTAACATCTCAGATCTAGGTTGAGCATCCCTAATCCGAAATCCAAAGTGCTTCAAAATCTGAAAGTTTTTGAGTGCCAACACGATACCACCACAAGGAGAAAATGCCACGCTTGACCTCACATGGTGGGCCGCATTCAAAATAGTGTATAAAATTACCTGCAGACTATGTACAAGGTGTATATAAAAGAGGAATGAACTTCTTGTTTAGACACGGGTCACATCCCCAAGGATACCTCATTAGGTATATGTAAATATTCCACAGTCAAAAAATCGGAAACATGCCGGGCGTGGTGGCGCACGCTTGTAATCCCAGTACTTTGGGAGGCGGAGACTGGAGGATCCGGGTTCGCGGCCAGCCTCAGCTCTCTCGCTCTCTCTCTCCCTGTCTCTCTCTCCCTGTCTCTCTCTCTCTCTCTCCCCCCTTAGCGAGGCCCTCTGCAACTTCATGAGACCCGGTTTCAAAATAAAGTATAAAAAAAAATAGGGCCGGGGGCATAGCGCGGAGGTAGAACGCTGCTGCGTTCAATCCCCGGTACCGCGCAAAAAAAAAAAAAAAAAAAAAAAAAAATCGGAAACACTTCTGGTCCCGGCATTTTGGATAAGGGATGTGACAGGCTTTCTTCTGCACGTGTGATTCAGTGTAGGCATCTGGACATGGGCTCATCAAGCAGGGCACCCTATGTCTTCCCCCTGATGGGATGGGTTAGACTCTGAAAGGGCAGCCTGAAGCCAGGAACCAGTCACACTGGTGCTCTGGTGACTAGTACTGCTGTCTTGTGAGGGCATCTTTCCAGGAAAGCAGAAAGAGAGATTTTAGCCAATACCTGTTACTTTTTTTCCTGTAAACTGGTTGGACTCAGGGGCACTCTACCTCTGAGTTAAGCCCTCAGCCCTTTTGATTTTGAAACAAGGTCTCGCTAAGGCTGACCTCCGAACCTACGATCCTCCCGTCTCAGCCTCCTAGTAACTGGGATTCCAGGAATGTGCCACCACACCTGCATGTTTTACCTGTTTTCTAGCGTGGTGTACGCATGCTCTCTTCCTGACTTGGGATGCTGAACTCTAGAGCTGCTGCAGCAAGGCCGGGCCGCCCTGCGCTGTGCCTTTCTTCCCCACTAGGGCCTGGCCTGACGGGATCCCTACTTGATCCTGCTGGTATTATGCTCCTCAGCCTCTGGTGGCTGAAATAAACCAAGTACCTGTCTATGGGACTATACTCCCAGTTCTCAGACCCAACAATCAAAGCGGGACTTCCATGAGATTTAGAAGAGGGGCCATCTGCAAAGATGTGTCATTGTCACCTCAGTAGGGTAAGTGATGACCCCATGGTGTGCTTCTCTGTCCGCTGCACTTAGACCTGGGAGTGACACCTCTCTCCATCACCTCCCGCCTCCCAGGACGCTTCTCCCTCTTGGATGAGACCTCTCTTTCTACTAGAGTCTCTGCCCGGCTCTGTAACTCCACAGCTTGCTCGGTCCTCCCTCCCGGGGAGGCCATGTGACGTGGTGGCCTCGCGGCATGGCTCTCACCGTCATCATGTCATCACACTTCATGTCGGGCTCCTCGTCATCTTCACTTTTGTTGTAGAACTTGCGGAAGAAGTTGAAAGCCACCACGGTGTAGAGATAAACCACCACGGCCAGGAGACCGACGGTCAGAACCAACTGGGGGTGAGAGGACAGAGGTGAGGAGCAGGCGGTGAGGCTGTCACAGTGTGTGCAGGGAAGGTCAGACAGACCCAGATGGAGAGGCTGAGTGGAGAACAGTACTGATGAGGTGTCATGGGTTCATGTGCTGAAGCCCCGACCACCAGGGCCTCAGGATGCTTCCATCTTTGGAGACAGAGCCTTTGGAGAGGTGCTTGAGTTATACAGAGGTCCTGAGGGTGGGGCACACATAATCCCATCTCACGGGTGCCCTTGTAAGAAGAGGAGATAGGACATAGACACAAGTGCACACAGAGACAACTGTGTACAAAGGCAGCCGAGGGCGCTGTCCACAAGCCCCAAGAGAGGCATGGGGGAAACCAAGTCTGTCATGCAAAGATAAAAAGTTGTTGTTGAAGCCACCATCTGTGGTGTTTTGTTCTGGCAGCCCGGCATGAATGAGGAGTACAGGGACCTGTACCAGAGACTAGGTACCGGGCTGGAGACAGGAAGACCAGCAAGAGAAAAGCTTTGCCTTCATTGAGCTACACAAAAAGGAGAAGGGTATGAGTGCTGAGTACCAGAACAGATGCATTCTGCTGCCTCTTGAGGGACAGTTACTCAGACTTTGGATAGCAGACCTCACAGAAAGCAGTTGGTTTAGAAAAAAAAAAAAAAAAGGAAAGAACTTGGATTTTTGCACACACACACAAAAGCCAAGGGCTTTAATCTGCCACTTAGAGGTTGTGTGGTCTTGGGTGAGAGCCTCTCTGAGCCTCGTCTCTCTTATTTGTAAAGTGAACATAACATCTACCTTATCAGGCAGTCGTGATATTGTCACAGTACCTGAGACATGGCATGAGTGTGCAACTTCCTTGTTTCTCTCCCATAGCAGGGGTTAGAAATGTGAGGGGGCATGCCTCATACGTAATTAACTGCACTTAATGAGGAATTAAGTGCAGTTTGAATTTATTTATTTATTTATTTATTTATTTATTTATTGTTTGCAGTACCGGGATTGAACCCAGGGGCGTTCTACTTCCGCGCTACACCCCCGGCCCTATTTTTTTATACTTTATTTTGAAATCGGGTCTCATGAAGTTGCAGAGGGCCTCACTAGGAAGAGAGAGAGAGAGAGAGACAGGAAGAGAGAGAGAGAGAGAGAGAGAGCTGAGGCTGGCCGCGAACCCGGATCCTCCGGTCTCTGCCTCCCAAAGTACTGGGATTACAAGCGTGCGCCACCATGCCTGGCTGCAGTTTGAATTTATAGACAAGAAGATGCCATTAGAGGTTTTTAATCTGGCTATAGCCATTGCTACATCAAGTCTCATCAATATCCAGTCTTCTACGAATGGTCAGTCAGTTCCTCCATTAACTATACACACGTGTGTACATACACATCATATCTACAATATGTATGTATACATGTGTATGATATAGAGTAACTATACATGCATAAAGTATATATCTTACCTCACTGCTTTTTAATTAGGGACACATATCAGAAGCACCTGGGGAGTTTTTGAACCAGACCTGTCCACTTGCTAACTCTCAGGGAGGGTATCAGAGCCTTGGAGGAAGGGGTAGATTTAATAAAGGCCTCCAAACTGATATGTCTGTCCATGTTCTTGCTCATCACCTCCCCACCCCTTGCTTGATCTGAATGCTAAGGGTCCCCTAATTAATGTCTTATGCCTCTCACATGATGATGACAGTTATATTTGTAATTAGTTACAATTTTGCAAAAACAATCACTATTTCAAGTGTCTGGCCATTACGTGGTACCACACCTTCCTTCACACACTCATGCACCACCACGCTGTTCAAATCAGTATAAGCCCAGTACCTGTTTGCCATTGTGAGTTACAGATGACAGAATAGTCCTCAAGGTCTTGAAGCCCATTGCAATGTCCAAGAGATGAGCAGCGAAGAAGAAGTTGTTATAGTGGCCCAGGATTGACATGGTGGTGTACCAGGCAAGGTAGAGAAAGGACTGTGGAAACGGGAGAAATTAGCAACTTTTCAGGCATTTGAGCCATGTGATGTGCTCATTAAGCCATTTTTCTCATTTTGGAAGATAAAGTGAGGACTGAGGGGATCTAGGTGCTGTGAGCTGGTCCCAGGATTGGCAAGTGAAGCCCCACCCGCCCTGCATTGCTGTATGAGGGAGAAGTGCCCCCCAGCCCCTCCAAGGCTCTCAGTCCTTGGAGCTTCCTGGACATCCTCTATGGCTTTCCCCCTGTGACTTCCAGTGACATCTCTGAACCTGGGGCAAGGAATCTTGTTTTCCCAGGTGTGATACTTACATTGTCAGTAAAAACAACCCCCAGCTTCCAGATATGGTACTTCATGTCGATGGAACTTAGCCTATAAAGGAGAAAATAATTTCATAACTTAAAAATGTCAAGATTTAGTTAGGTGCTTAATAAGGGGGAAAATTAAAGCCTTTTTTTCTCCTCTCAGGTTTAATAACCTAAATACAGCTCTGAACTTTATCAAGTAACATGGGTTCCCTAGAGACAGAATGGTGGAGTCACATATCCTGAAATCTTAATTAGTCTTTCCTTTCCAGCTCTACTGGGCATAAAAACTGATTAGTCTTCCAGTGTTTTAAAGCACTCCTCACCCAGTATGTCAGAACCTCAATGAAATGCCTGCGCCAGACCAGAGCCCAAGAGAACAAGGCATGGCTGCCGCTCTCCCTCTAGCGCAGGGGCAAGGACAGGGAAGGAAGCCATCTATTTTAGTCACCGGGGATTTTAGCCCCCAAGCTCTGTACCATGACACCAGGGAGGCCGCCTCTGCTTTGGTCTCTTCTACTGGGCTAAAGTCCAGGGCATTTTTGTCCAAACCCAGGAGTTCAGCGATGCGTTCTGCTCCATAGAGGTCTCCGTACTTGTTGATCACCTGAAGCAGAGAGAAGACGGGGTGAGCTGGGTGGGCTACATGCCGCCATCCACGTCTTCTCTAGCTCTGAGGTCTTCTGAGCCTTGCTACATACTCTGGGCTTTTCCAAGGGGTGAAGGCATGATTCACAAAGCCAGAGAAAACAGAACTGATTAAATGCAATTAAGCAAAAGCTGCTTCTTTAGCTGGTATCTTTTCAGAGGGGAGAAAAAGCCTAATGTGCAGAAAACATTAAGGATTGTGTTAAGCTGTTTAAGAAGGATAAGTAAGAGAACGAAGCTGACACCTCCGATGTTCATGTATAATCCCCGCTGTGACTTACTGTTCTCAACATACCATCTTAACATGCGCATCACATTTATTTATTCATGTGTGCTTATGGAGAACTTCAGAACAAGTGTGCCCCGCGCTTCTTTGTGATCACGGAACACACCCCCACCGACAAGACCTACCTTTCTCTTCACAAACTTGTCCCAGTAGTTATTAGGAAAAGATCTGAAAAAGAAAATGAAAAAAGGCAGGTTCTTAATTCTCCACATCAAGGCAAGAACATCAAGCGGCTCTCCGGGTCTGAGTGTCTGGACCTGTGATCTTTTGATTTCGGGTCTGCTCACTGAGGAAGGCAAGCCTTGATTGAAGTTCAGAGTCATCGCAGATCTACTGATTTATGATTTCGCCACTTTGTATTGGCTTCTGAAGCACTCGGAAAGCTACTTTGGCATTTTCTATCTCAGAATTATGATTGAGAACCAGGAATGGTGATAACAGAGAGGTTTTTTTGTTTTGTTTTGTGTTTGTTTTTGTTTTTGTTTTGCCGTACCGGGGATTGAACCCAGGGACATTCTACCTCTGCGCTACACCCCCAGCCCTATTTTTTATACTTTATTTTGAAACCGGGTCTCACGAAGTTGTGGAGGGCCTCACTAAGTAGAGAGAGGGAGAGAGAGAGCGAGAGAGCTGAGGCTGGCCGCGAACCCGGATCCTCCAGTCTCCGCCTCCCAAAGTACTGGGATTACAAGTGTGTGCCACCATGCCTGGCCAGTTTTTTGGTTTTTTAACTTGCCCTGGCACCACACTTCCAGACTCCTGGTCGCCCCCCCCATGGCTAAGTTCCTTGTCCCTGGCAGACTGGGCAGGCCTCCTGTGCCACCGTCACTTCCTCACAGGCAGAAGTTCAGATATATGTTTCTTGATCCTTTCCCTGATCCCAGTATAACCCAGAAACAATGCTTGGCAGGAAACACATACATTTGCTTCAGTGACCCACATGTCAGTCACAGGGCAGGTGCTGGGGATGCTGGATGTGATAGAATATATGGTCAAGGTCCCTAACTTTATGATTTCCAGCCTGAGAATCACCTTTAATTAACATATAGAAGGTTTTTCTTAACCTGAGTGATCTCTATTTTCCATTCCCACATAAGTCCTGTGGTGCCTGATTGTTCAGGGAGCTGGATCCCTTTCTCGGGGGGTTCCTTCTTCCATGCCATCCCCAGAGGTGGTCTGCCTTCCACCTGTAGGTTGTGCTAGTTCTGCTGCAAATAGCTTCTTATTGTTAAAGGCAAGAAGGAACTGCACCTTCAGGTATGTTGCCAAAGACTTTGGGTGTGTGTGGTACTAGGGGTTGAACCCAGGGACATTCTATCTCTGAGCTACACCCCC
Source organism: Glis glis (assembly GCA_004027185.1). NCBI lineage: Eukaryota > Metazoa > Chordata > Mammalia > Rodentia > Gliridae > Glis > Glis glis. The sequence continues at coordinate 23,762 of PVJS01000011.1, forward strand.
AGTCTTTTTTATTTTGAAACAGTATCTTGCTAGGTTACTGAGAATTTACTATTGCTGAAGCTAGACTGGAACCTGCGATCCTCCTGTCTCAGCCTCCCAAATACCAGGCAAAAACTCTTTGAAATAGGTTGCTCTTATCTAGAATGATCAAATCTTCCCTAGGAGGGCCCTTGTAAGGTTGAACCTCTGGCCCATGGCATTCTTTGTTTTCCTTTATATGGGTTGTTCTTTTGGCTCTGGAACACAACAGTTTCCTATTATATAGAGACCACCCCAAGTAGTGACAGAGGAAGGGGGGCCTCCTAGAAGAACATGACCTTGAACAAAGACCCCCTCTTCCCCAACAGGATGGCAGCCTTTAAAAAAATATTTTTTTGTGGCTTGTTAAAGCAGTTTGTCTTAATAATCTAAATGCTACTTAAAAAGAAATGTTGGTATTACAGAGTAAACTGCTATTACAGAGTAAACTGTAGACTTTTATCTCTGGGGGATTAAAATAATTATTTTTACTTTTTTCTATGTACATTTCTCTGTATTTGATTTTCTTATGTATTGCATTTAGAATCTAAAGCAAAACAAGTAAGAATCGAGCCATGTTTCCTCTGCCACACCAATATCTCCCTTCTCTTAACTCCTTTATACAAGTGGTCTGTAACATACAACTCAGTGTTAGTCACATCCTGTCCTAAGTAGAAGATTCCACAAGTGATGCCGAAGGACCACTGGCCACATTCTCTGGGCAAGACCCTTCCCTGGACATGATCTTACCTTGGTCTGAGCATTCTGAATTTCTTGTCCCTTGATTAGGGACAAGAAGCCCTTTGAAGGTACAGCATACATTTTTACTTGATAATATCCCTTAAAGGATGGTATGGAGAACAGATTATCACAAGGGAAGTGCATAAAGAATATATTTATATATGAATGTTCAGCCTCTTTAGTAACTAGAGAAATGTACAATGAAGTACCCTTATACACCTACCAGATCAGCAAAATTTTCTGAAAATAGCAACTGCTGGCAAAGAGGTAGAGAAGTAGAAACTCTCAGTATAGTACTGTTTAGAATGTATATTGGAACAAACATTTTACATATCCTGCTATTCAGCAAATTCCTTTCCTGAGTCTATACTCTAGAGAAGCTCTTTGACTTGTGCATTAGACATAGGAATGTTCACTGTAGCACTATTTTTAATATCCAGAAACAGGAAAGAGCTGAAACACTCACTGTCAGGAAAATGAATAGATACATGATAATACACTTACATATTGGGAAATGATACAATTCTGGAAATGAACTGTAGCTGCCTACATCAGCACGGGTGAGTTCCCAAACAGAATGCTGAACAAAAGATTCAAGTGACAATATAATTTAATATAGTACAATTCCAGTCTTATGAAGTTCAAAATAATTAAAATGAAGCAATATATTTAGAGACAAGTACCTAAGTGGTAAAACTATATAATTTAAAGCAGGAGAGTGAATAATATCAATACTATCATTAATAACTAGTCAGGAATTAACATCACTAGCCACTAATGAAGAGTAGGAAAAAAGCGAGCTGGGGGTTAGGAGGATATGACCCAGCAGGCTAACAGGCCTGTAAAGCTTTCGGCAATGTTCTATTTTTAATCTTTGTGGTTTATTATCCCTTAAAATGCACATGTAAATTTTACATATTCTTGTGTATGTATGCTTAACAATATATAAATAGAAAGGAAAGAAAACTCAGGTGGATAATGGGTACCAAAACACAGCCGGGGGCAGAGGAGCAGTACTAATGTTATATAGCATAGTAGGGCAACTATGGTCTACAATAATCAATTACACATTTTAAAATAACTAGAGAAGACTGAAGTTTCTTAACACTAGATATGATGGGAATGTTAAGCACCCTGATTTGATCATTATACATTGTATACATGTATTGAATTACCATACTGTATTTCACAAGTATAAATACATATCAATTAAAATTATGTATAATTTAGCTGGGCGTGGTAGCACACGCTTGTAATCCCAGTACTTGGGGAGGCTGAGACGGGAGGATCTGGGTTCAAGGCCAGCCTTGGCTACTTAGTGAGGCCCTCCGCAACTTAGTGAGACCCTGTTTCAAACTGAAGAATAAGAAATAGGGCTGGGAGTGTAACTTGGAGGTAGAATGCCCCTGGGTTCAATCCCCAGTACTGCAAAAAAAAATTTATGTATAATTTAAAAAAGAAAATGCTTTCCATTCAATATAGTTAATTGAAAAAAGCAAGTTACAAAGCACTACATCATGCTATAATGCCATTACTGTAAAAAAAGACCAACCTCTTTTTTTATCTAAACTTTTATAAACAGCCATTGTGTTCATATATTTGCCTGTTCATGGATATTTAAGCCATTTGAACAATGTTAGCAAATATCCTTTTTAGGACATTTTAGTGTATGTGTCTCATTATCTCCTTAGGGTAGATTTCTAGAAACTGAACTGCCTTTTTTTTCTGTGTGTGTGGTATCAGGGATTGAGCCCAGGGGCATTCTACCTCCGAGCTACACCCCCGGCCCTATTTTTTATACTTTATTTTGAAACCAGGTCTCACGAAGTTGCGGAGGGCCTCACTAAGTAGCTGAGGCTGGCCACGAACTCGGATCCTCCGGTCTCCGCCTCCCAAGTACTGGGATTACAAGCGTGCGCCACCACGCCCGGCCCTGAACTGCCTTTTCCCTGGGACTTTTCGGCCATGTCACCTTGTACCATAGATGCACACATTAGTGATAATTGCAACAAACTTACTAAAGAATTGAAGATTATTTAATAGTATCCAACACTTCTGTAATGTAATGACAAAGAATATCTTAATTGTCAGGGCTAAGAGACTCAACACAGTCACCTGTGTTCACATAGTTATCCCTCTTTCTTAACTTTCACCACAACAATTTATTTTGCAACCCTCATCTTCGTAACTGAATACACTGACACTAGAGCACGTGTTTGCTGATGGTGATAGCCACGTTCTGCACAGTGAGGGGAAAGGCATCAACTAACAGCTTGATGTCTACATGTGCCAGGTATGGACCAAACTTTTGATATACATTCATTAATCTCCCAGGACTGCAGGAGGTGGTATGCTCTTCCCTCCATCACCAAAGAGGAAACTGGGGTTTAGAAGGCTCGATTACCTTGTTCAAGTTCACAGTCCACAAAGTTGCAGAGCTGACTTGATCCCTCACCTGTCTGCCTTAAGAACCAGGGCCCTTTCCATCACAGTACTGTGTGCATACCAGGAAGGAAGGCTCACCTGTACAGGTCTTCCATCCCTACCCAGAAGGTCCTAGTTTAACTGCCCATGCAACTGCTTCTCAATATTACATTGGGAAGAGGTCTATGACCCAACAGGCAATTTAAGGAGAAGGCTTCAGAGATGGTATGACACAGCACAGCTATGCCACAGGGGGGTCTGGAGGAGCTGGTCAGCTGGATCTCCAGGCCCCTTCCCAGTTAAGTCTTGGGAACACTCTATGACTCAAACATGGATATCTAGTTTAAGTAATATTGTAGTGGGCTGTCTGGTAATAAATGTGCTCAGTGCCTCCTAATAATATCCTCCATCTACACACACACACACACACACACACACACACACACACATTTGAGGGAGGGTTGGCTATTTCATTGACTAGGCAAGGGAGAAAAATCCAAGAAATCAAAGGAAGGGTGATATTAATCAGTCTCCAAGGCTGGTGAAGAGTTACTCTATTTGCAATAGAGACTCCGCATTTGGGGGTGAGGAACACTTACGGTGTGTTGATTACCAAGCGGTCCCACTGCCCCTTGATGTCATCCTCAGATGGCTGTTCGGTGATATATAAGCCATCAAACTCCAGCTTCCTGGCAATTTCTTTTTCCCTTTTGAATACCACCAAGGGGACCTAGGCGCGGGAAGACAGTAGTCAGAGAAGGTTTTGTGATTTAAGCACTTGCTCCCAGGTACTTGTCACAAATTAACCTTCCAACTTCAGGGCAGTAATCTCTTTAGACTGGGATTCTTAGGATACCTAGTTGTGGGACCAAAGCCAAATGAATCCTTTTTCACTCCTTTGGCTAATATTCCCGCCTCTCCAAAAGCTGACCTGATTTGGGCCACTCAAAGGTTCCAGTTAAATGGCTGATATTCATACCAAGTGGACTCCTCTACCCTTCCTGGTGACAAGGCCCTGTTTAGATGAGTCCTAGGGCTGAACGGGGACTAAGGCTTGGAGTTGAACCAAGACTTAGGACAATTAGCTATTCTAGAATAGATTGGTCAGCCACAGGAATATTTTGAAATCTTCCAACCCCTTTCAGTGACAAGGGTCCTCTTCATCTCATAGCTCTGAATTTAGAACATGAAACATGGCTTAATAGAATAAGAGGATTCAAAGGATTCTGTACATAGCCTTTTGTACTGAAGTTTTCTTCTTTCTGTCTGCTAGGAAGCAGCACACTTATTTGTTTCTCCTCATTCTCTTATACCATAGACCTCCCTTGTCTGCAGGGGATACAGTCCAAGACTCCCAGGAAATGCCTGAAATCATGGGGAGAACCAAACTTTACATATATTATGTTTTTTTTTCTGTATATACAAACACAAATGTAATGTCTTTACATATCTAAAGTGCTTATCACATGCTGTGGCTATAACTTGCAGTTTGAGTTGTGATAGCAAAACTAACACTTTTTTCCTTCTTCATGATATCATGGATAGATTTGTTCTTACTGTAGATATTAGCAATCTCAGCATTTTTCCTTTTGTTATTAAGAACTGCATCTTTTCACTTAAAGGAGAAATTTATGGCTGCCCTTTGGCATATCTGAATTGCCAGCACCACTATGTTTGCACTATGGGGCCATTATTAAGTACAATAAAGGTAATTTGAACACAACACTGTGATACCTTGGCATTCAGTTTGGTAACTCATAGGATTCCTAAGTGACTAACAGGTGGGTAGTGTATACAGCATGGATCCACTGGGCAAAGGGATGATTTACATCTCAGATGGGACAGAGTGGGATGGTGTGAAATCTCATCACACTACTCAGAATGACATGCAATTTAAAATTTATGAGTTGTTTATTTCTGGAATTTTCCATTAAATACTTTTGGACCACAGTTGACTGTGGGTAACTGAAACCATGGAAAAGGAGGACTTCTTAACTGTAACTTTAATTTTAGACTAGGTATGGCAGCATGGCTATAAAGACCTACCACCCAAGGGGAGCACTGAAAGGGATAGAAAAGTAATTCACCTGTCTTAACTAAGCACACACATACTTCAAATATGAGACAGTGTTAGTGAGGTGTGAGGATACAGATGAAATCCCAGGAAATGAGAAGTCAGACTAGCCAGAGCTCTTCTAGCCAGAAAAGCTTAATTCAGACAGAGCCTGGACTTCTCGTTCGTTTGGGATACCACTGGTTATTTGCTGACATACCTAAGACTTGCCATACCTAAGTCTCCAAACTTTCTTCCAATAATTCTTTCTCGAAACAAATACATGTGCCCCACACTGCTCCTTTATTTCCAAGACAAAATTTAGATAACAATTTGTAAAGAGTTACCTTGTGCTCTTTTTTTCCCCTTTAAAACAACAAATAACACTGAAGAAATAAAAGACAGGAAGATGGCAGAGGCCAGCCATAGGCACTGCGCACCATGAGGAGTCAGTGGTTCCTGTAGACAATGGACAGTGTGGGAGGGGAGCAGAGCTAAAGCTACTCTGATTAGTATCTGCCGTCTTTCGAAATGAGCAATGAGAATACCAACCTTTAGACCGTACAGGTCTCTAGGACTCCAGGTATTCCCCTCCAGTCTTCTGAGAGTTTATATACCCTTGTAAGCAGACCTTCCATTTTTAAAATTCACTATATAGTGTTTCTTTTTTATTTTCTCTACATCACCAGTCTATCTACACACCATCTACCAAGCCAAGCTCTAGATTTCAAACCAATGAACAGTAGCTAACATACTCTAGGGCTTACTATGCCCAGAGTTGTGAGCAACTCTTTGTGTGTGTGTGTGTGTGTGTGTGTTTGTGTGTGTGTGTGTGTGTGTGTATGGTACTGAGGATTGAACCCAGAAGCGTCCTACCTCTGAGCTACACCCTCAGGCCAATTTTATTTTTTATTTTGAAACGGGGTCTCATTAAGTTGAAGAGGGACTAAGTTGCTGAGTACTCTTACCATATTAATTCACTTAACCCCCTGGAACTTTAAATGTTATAATACTCATTTTTACAGGTGAGGAAACAGAGGAGCAGGGAGGTGAAGTGGCAGAGCTGTGAGTCCAAGCCAGGCAGCCTGGCTTCAGGACCCATGTTTTCCTAGTTCCAGCAGAGTTCTCAGTGTGGCCCAGGCCACACAGTCTCCAGCAGGGTCCCTGGACTTTCTAAGTGATACTATAATTTACTAGGGGAAGAAAGGGCCACAACGATAGGAATAAATTTCCTAGACTCTTCCTAAGAAGAGGATGGCTTGGTGAATAGTCAAGGAGACTTCCTACTTAGGAAAAGTAAGAAAAAATGTAATGAGAACAAAGTAATAAGAAAAGTCATGAGAAAAAAAATCATGGTTTGGTAGAAATAGAAATGGACTTAGAATACCCAACATTGAATGACTGAAGATTGAGGTAACTGCAGTAGTGTCTAAAGGTGGCCTCAGTGAATGATGCTCCCTGGTGTTCATGCCCCAGTGTCACCCTCATGCAACAGTGAATCTGGGCTGGCCATGTGACTTGCTTTAACCAACAGAATATGGCGGGAATGACACCAACACTGTGCTAGTTCTGGGCCTCCACCTTAAGAAGGGCTAGAAGCTTCCACTTTTGTGCTTTTTGGAAATCCTAAGCCACTGATGCAAGAAGTCCCTCTACCCCCCTGGAGAGATCATGTGGAGAAGCTACCTGGAGAGAGAGATACCCTGAGTCCACATGGAAAGGGAGAGAAAGGCTCTGGCCACATCAGCTGAGCCCAGCCTTCCAGCTGATGCCAGGCGTGGAACGTGCCATCTTGGCCAGCCTCACCCAGATCAGTGCCCGGATGGTTGCAGACACAGCCCCTTCACACAGAGCAGAGGAACTGCCCCAGTGTGCCCAGTCAGCCCACAGAGTCAGAGAAATAGAACAGTTGTTCTTTAAACCATAAGTTTTGGAGTGGTTTTGTTATTTAGCAGTAGGTAACTAAGACAGTAACATATCAGAGAGTTTTTTTCTCATATCTTGAATGGTTATAACCTAATTAGGAGGTATTTTTAATCTTATTTATTTACTGGGGACTAGACCCAGAGCCTTGATCATGCTAGGTAAGTACTCTTACACTGATCTATATCCCAGCCCTGAAAAGGTATTTTTGTAAAAATTCCAACATCAATTCAAAGATTAGAAGAACCTCTCATGACTAGCTTCATCTGTGACTTAGCCTGATGGCTCTAAAGAAATAAAACCCAACACGAGGTATCTAAAATGGGACTCCTAGAGCAAGCATGCAAGTTAGCTGGTAGATTCTGACTGATCCTGAATTAAAAGGCCTAGCGTGGGGTCTGAGGTTCTGGGGTTGTGGGCAACTCCCAGGTGATGCTAGTGCTAATGCTGCATGAACCTAACTCGAAGGTGGCTGGACTCGGAAAGGACGCTACTTCCTCAAGGACTCAGAGAGACAGGCAGCTCACCTTCAGGCAGTAATAGCCCACCACGCAGACGAGAGAGATGATGGTGTGGACAACAGCCAGGGCCCGCAGTGTTGGCGCCATATACCCAGTACTCTCCTGCAGCACAAAGAACACCATCGCTTCCTCCTCTTCGTCATCGTTAAAGGAATTCCACAGGTTTGCAACGTCCTCGGTCTCTTCCTCTAGTGGCTCTTCAGTGACCTGGCCCAAGACACACACTTACTTTAAACATCAGAGGGAGCCTCAGACACTGGGCTCTCGACACATATTTCATATCATTAGTATATATTGTACGAATAGTGACTACTCAACATTACTTGCTGAGTAAATCAGGCTTTTAGGTAACATTACTAGGAATCTCCCAGTATCTTGAATAAATGCAAATAAAAATTAAGAATAGACCCCAACCTATTTCCTGAAAAGAAATAAAAATAGACCTTTTTTTTATATGTGTTATATCCCTATGCCATGAGGTAATATTTATTTATTTATTTATTTTGGTATTGGAGGCTGATCTCAGGGACATTCTACCTCTGAGCTATACACTTTTTTTTCTTTTCTTTTTTTTGAGACAAGGTCTCACTAAGTTGCTGAGGGTCTTACTAAGTTGCTGAGACTGGCCTCTAACTTGTGATCCTCCTGTTTCAGCCTCCCAAGTACCGGGATTACAGGCATATGCCACTATGCCTGGCAGAAGAGGCAATCTTTGAAATGCTGTGGCCCGAGAAGAGGCAGAGACACAAACACGTAAGAGCACAAATGCATACATGCGTATGATCATGTGTGCGTACACATTTGGTATCTTCCATTCTTTCTGCAATTCTATTTTCATTTGTGGTTATCAACCATCATCCTTACAGAGGTGACTCTCAGAGCTACACTTTTGAGACTTTTGTCCTGTAGCTCCAACTGTCTGCTGTTATCTCTACTTGGATGGCTGTCTGGAGTCACCTCAACCTCAACGTGTTTGAAACCAAGCTATACACCCTGCCGTAGACTTCCATTTCCTTTTTACGGGCAACAGAAAGCCACTAGCTTGTCAAGTAGAAAGCTGATATGGCTAAAACAGTGTTTTATGAAAATAGATTGGTGATTTTAAATAGGAAAGGAGAGAGGCAAGAGAGAGAAAAGCTGGTTACAGAAAAAAGACTGTATCAAGAATCTAGGGTCATTCTTTTTTTATTATTTTATGAAAATTTTATTATAATTTAATAAAATTTTATTATTACAAAATTTTTATAAAAATTGTATTATTCTCTTTTTTTAACTTTTTATGTTCATTTATTGGTGCATTGTAAATTATAATTATACATTTTGATATATGTCAGGGTATAAACATCATACATGCACACATTGCACATTTAGCCCTCCCTCCAATCCCACCCTATTCCCTCCCCCTTCCCTCCCTTTCATGCTCCAGATAGTGATTGAGTCTTATAGGTTTGTGTATGTACATCATGTGCTATAGAGGGTCATTCTTTAATTCATTTCTTTAACAATTGTTGCATGCTTACAACATGCGAGACCTAGTCACTCATCAATGTTCAAAATCCTTATTTGTCTTGACTGGTACCTTTCTTCCCAACTCCTGTTAATTCTTCCTTCAGAGTGGTTCTAACATAGGGGCTAACTCCAATGGCTCTCGGTTATCTTATTCCTCGAGGAAAGAACTGCACTATTAATTTTGAAATACCCAATAGTTCCTAATATAGGTTCTAGCACATAGCAGATGTTCAATAAATATTTGAAAATTGAGTAAGTAATAGCAAAAACAAGCCTGAACGATTGCAACAGTCCCCTAACTTGCCTCCCTTGTCTGCAGTCTCTCCATTCCTCCCATTGCTAAAAACCATATACTTCCTAGAAGCCCCAGGTCTTAGAAATTTCCTTATATATTAGAATTTTTGCTATAACTGAGAATATAAGTTCTGTTACAGTTCCCAGTCCCCCCCATATATGGTATATTTTGCATATGGCATATTTAGAAAATAACCCCTGAATGAAGTATCACCTTATAAAAAAGCAGGATGAAGTTGATAGCGAAGGCTACAAACAGAGCAAGGAACCTCAGGTTGTAGAAATTCCTGGCCAGGTAATGCTGCAAAGAGAAGGACAGGCAGAGGTAGAAGAGCTCTGGAAGGGAAAGCAAGCTTCCTGTCTCACACAGGGATGGGTTAGAAGTTATGCAGGTAACTCCTCTTTGTTTACCACTCTTAGGGCGATCGATCCTGGACTTCAACACAGACATGAATTACTGGGGGGCAGAAATGTTGATTTAAAAAAATGCTTAGAATGATGTTCAAAAGAACCCTGCTCTGGCTCATCCTTCAGGGGGACCAAATGTCTAACGTGCCACCAGCAGAGGGTCACCTGTTCTGGAGGTGCTGAGTGGAGGTGTTTTCACGATCACTCCCTGTAGCAAGCAGTGGACGTGGAAACTTGGAGTGCTCTAGGCCCACAGAAGACCCTGCTGCTCCTTCCCCTGCCCCCCAAGTGCAGCCAGACTGTGGTCGAGAGTCCCTGTGCCTTTATAAGTCATGGCCCCAGGAATCTCCTTCACTCCTTTCTCAGGGCTCTCATTCCCACCCTTACTGTCACCTTCCCTGGAAAAATCACCACGTGAACACTGCATGGCAGCTGTGGGGGAGAGTCCCAATCTCTGGAGAGGGATCCTCACTCATGGCGCCAGGGAAGGTGCAGTCCTGGCCGTCGGCAACTGCGATTCAGTGAGCAGATAATCCGAGAGAAGAGTAGGCAAACTGTACCCAGGTTAGAGTGCGTGTAGGATAATAAAGTTTTGCAGACTAGTGTGGGAATGGAACATAGGAAACTTCTTTCTGTATCAGGAATGATCAAAACTACTTCTGAATTTTTGGACCAGGACCAGCTGAGTAAAGGACCAGGTAGAGAGAGGTGTTTCTGCTCTCCTGGAGGGAAAGCAGGGCAGAGGACATCCCACTGCTGGACAGAGGTGTAGAAGGCTGAGACTCTTTCCAGAGAACCCCTTTTCTCATTTCCTCCAGCACAAAAGGAACAGGCAGATAAATGAGGAGAACAGGGAGGAGACAGGAGGGGAAGCCGATTAACCATTTGGAGAAAGGAATCGGTGGCAGCTCTGGCTGATGCCTCGACCAGGGGGGGACTGGGGCCAGGCGCTTACCAGTAACTTGGTCTGATAGATTTCCAGCCCTTTAAAGAAATTGGCCATGAGGGCTTCGGGTTTCTCAACCTTTTGGCCGCGCCGGCGCTTCTTCTTCTTTGCCTCCTCTGCCCACGGGTGCTCAGCTGGTTGATCTTCTTTGGCCTTATCCTCCTTCTCTCTGTCTTCCATGCTGCAGGGACGAGAAACCCACTAGCTGAGGAGGAGAGAAGCAGGTCCAGCCCAGAAAGAGAGACTAACATGGCAAGGAATCTGGGTTGAGAGATGGGAGATGGAATTGTTCCTTGAGGATGGAGACCTCAGGTATTTATCAAGCTATAGTGGCTGGATATCAGAGTTATATGCAATGAGTAGTGACCATATTTTGAGTTTTTGACCATCCGTATGTGGAGAGGGATCCTTACTCATGGTGCCAGGGAAGGTGCAGTCCTGGCCGTCAGCAACTGTGATTCAGTGAGCAGATAATCCGAGAGAAGAGTATGCAAACTGTACCGAGGTTAGATTGCATGTAGGATAATAAAATTTTGGTCCACATATAGTAGACATATACATCAGTTATATACAATTTTGTACTCTTCTTCTGAAATTAGGCTTAATATTATTTTTCCCTGCAGAAAATTAGTCCTTTCTTTTCTAAGCCTTCTTGGGAGCTGGCAATAGTAGCTACTTTTCTAAGCTTGTGGCAGGAATTAAATGAGATATTGCATAAATATCTCATTTATGCAATCATATCACAGCACAGGCCTGACATATAACAGGTATTCAGTAACTATTAGATATCAGCATCAATATTATATAAAGTTGCAAAGTATAGGTGTTTGGCCAAACAGTGAAACCTAGATGAACTACTGGGACTATAAAGTTCAAAAGATACATAGAATGTGTTTGTGGATGATAGAGCTGAGGTGAAAAGAAAGATGTCCAGGGGTGTGCAGAATGTCTATTGCTTGTATTAATAGCAATCAGGTTCTCTTTTTACCATAGTGGTAAGAGCAGTCCACGCTACTGACAACTTACTCTGCCTTCTCGGATTCTACTTTCCCTTCGGCTTCATGTGCTGCTTTCATCTCTGCTGCCTAGAGAGAGACAACAATCCGTCAGGGTTTCCTCAAAGAAGTGAGTTCATGACGAGCCGTGCTATTGGTCATTTTCTGCTTGGTTACCAGTCCCAGTGCCTTCTTCTCTTCATGTTTCAGCTTCTCTCAGGATCACACAGTGAAAATGTCCTGCTATTTATCAAGGTTCTCTGGAGAGATCCCAAGCAAAGATTTCAAACTTTAAACCTCAATTTCCCTTCTATTGTTTATTCGACTCAAACAGGACACTTGTGCTCGGACCTTGTGAGAGCCCCTTGGTAGCGGTCCCACTGCCCTGTGGGATAAGAATTCTGGGTCACAGATCAAACCAAACCTGATTCAGAACCTGCTTCCATCTGACAGGCTTCCTGCATTGTCTTCAATCCTCACCACTACCCCAGTCCCTCTGGCTGATGGCCGCTGCACGCAGAATAAAGTCAAGCTCCTCATGCCTACACATCTGACATGATCCTGGCCTTTCTCTCCAGCCTCGTTTTGTACCACATGACCTTTTCTTTCTTATGCCAAAATATTCAGACCTCCTTCTTTTTCTGAAACATTCCAAACCCTCTGTGCAGCAGGGCCTTTGCGCTAGCCATTTCCTCTGCCTGGACAATGGCTGTCCTAGCTTTCCATGTGCCTGACATCCTGCAGGACATGGCTCAGATGACCTTTCCAGATCTCTCCTTGGCTATGCTATTATAGTAGGGCTCATATCCACTCTGTAACCCATTAGCTTGCTCATTTATCTTAACACGCATCTCGAATGGTAATTATTTATTTGTTGTCTTTGCCCACTAGAGATTAAGCTGCATGGAGTTGACAATGTTGTTTCTCTTGTTAACCAATGTATTCCCATATCCTAGGACACAGCCTGGCACATAGAGTCGCCAAACGAGTCTCTATTATGTATTGCACTGTTTTAGGTTGTGGGCTTCATCAGTGAACAAAGCAGAAGATATGAATTAAGATAGTAAGGTCAGGCGTGGTGGTGCACACCTGTAATCCTAGTACTTGGGAAGCCAAGACAGGAGGATCACAGGTTCAAGGCCAACCTTAGCAATTTAGTATGACCTTCGGAAACTTAGCTGTTTCAAAATAAAAATAAAATGGGCAGGGGTGTAGCTCAGAGGTAGAATGCCCCTGGGTTCAACCCCAGTACCAATTAAAAAAAAAGATAATAAGAATGTGTATGATTCTGATGCCTCCTCCCCCGACTCTCCACACCAGGTAAGAGTTCTCTCCTAGCCAGGCGTGGTGGCGCACGCTTGTAATCCCAGTACTTGGGAGGCGGAGACCGGAGGATCCGGGTTCATGGCCAGCCTCAGCTATTTAGTGAGGTCCTCCGCAACTTCATGAGACCCGGTTTCAAAATAAAGTACAAAAATAGGGCCAGGGGTATAGCTCAGAGGTAAAACGCCCCTGGGTTCAATTCCCGGTACTGCAAAAAAAAAAAGTTCTCTCCTTTACATTTCCATTTCCTGACATTTCTCCTTGCTAGCATACTTCATATTTGCCTTGACTTATCCAATGCCTGTCTTCTCCACTAAACCACAGGGACAATGCATTTCCCATCTACCACTATATTCTCAGAGGCTATAACAGTGATCAGTGCACACTAACTTTTCAATAAATAATAAATATGAGTAGTCTTTGGGCTCTGATCTCTGCACTTCTTTATTCTCTTTGATGCTAGAATGACACTGAGTTGGATGCTGCGAGAGGGGAACACCCAGAACTCCTGTGGCCAATGGGCTGTGATTGACTGCTATCTTATTTGCTTAATCTAGTTGGCTCACTCCAGTGCTAATTAAATAGTAGGTGCATCACAAGGATAAAAATGTCCCAAAGCATGATTAGTCTCACTGGGAGGCTATGCAAAGTCCTATGGCATCATCTGGACTTATGTGTGTGTGTGTGTGTGTGTGTGTGTGTGTGTGTGTGTACGTGGTACCAGTGATTGAACCCAGAAGTATTTTACCTCCAAGCTCTACCCCCAACCTTTTTTATTTTTTTGTTTTGAAACAGGGTCTCACTAGATTGCTGAAAGTCTCGCTAAGTTGCTGAGGCTGGTCTCGAACCTGTGATCCTCCTGTCTCAGCCTCCCAAGCACTGGGATTACAGGCATGTGCCACCATGCCCAGCTCATCTGGACCTTTGAGGGCACTGCAGAAGTATTATCTCACAAGAGAAATATCCTCTTACATTGTATTTGGTTTTGTATGCTTTCAGTTTGCTGAATGAACCTGTGCACCCTGAGAACCAACCTTCTAACAAGTTGGAAGTAAGGTGAAGGTTCTAGACCATCATGTTTGAACTTGACAATGTAAACTGGAAGACCACCAAGCGACTAAACACTGAAACAACCATCTCAGTCTCGATTTCCCCAGACAGGGCAGAGGTGGGATTATAACATCAGAGTAACCAAAGCAGAGCCTGTGTCTAATACCATGTTGGCTCCTGGGCAGAGGTTGTCAGTATTGACTGCAAGATATGATAACGAGTCTCCTTGGGGGATAAAGAAAGATGATAGAAACCAATGACACTGACCTGTGCTTTCCTTTTCTTCCGCACTGTGCTCTCTAATGTTGGGGGTTCATCCTTGCCAACGATTTCAGAGAGGTCCCCCAAACCCACTTCAGCTCCGTGCTTCAAGCCACCTTCTTTCTTCGGGCGGAGTCCAAAGAGGTCCGACATGACATCTGGATCTCCCTTCTCACCCTTCACGAAGTGCCCTAGTTCCGCTGTGATACCCAGCTCAGCCCCCTCTGCCCTCTCAGCCTCCACGGCATCGTCATGGATACCAAATTGGGTTGGGTCCGGCATGTCACCCAGGATCTTGGTGACTCTGATGTTCTTTGCCCCTTCGACCAGGCCCCCTCCAAACACTGTGTTCCAGAGGATCTGAAAGATTCCTCCCAATACGGTGAAGAACAATTGGAACAGCCCCACAAACAACATCCAGAAAAAAGAGAAGAACACCTTCACCAGCTCCCTGGCGCTCATCTTTTTCACGTTCCTGTACTGCTTCCTGAGGTTCTTCAGGGTGGCCCTCTTCAGAAAGGTGGCGACATTGCTCTTCACCGAGGCACAGGCCATGGCAAAGGCAGATGTAGACTCGAAAGACTTGTCCTCCTCCTCCTCGCCCTCGATGTCTAACACATAAGAAGAATCCTCCTCCACTTCCTCCTCCTCCTCCAGCCTGTCGGCTGAATCAGATTCAGAGATCTGAGCTGCTAGCTGCATTTCAAAGATCGTATCCTCACAGAAGTTCACAAACAGCTCCATCTTTTCTTGCTCCCCACCTTCATTGACAACATCGAAAATGAACTGTCGCTTAGATTCCTTCACTTGAGGCTTCTCCCACTGAGTCCGACTGGATTCGCTGATCTCGAAATAGACACGCTCGATTTTCTTGGCCCCGCCCATGATCTCGATTCGTCCCAGGTAGGGTTCAAAGTAGTTGAGCACGCTTTCTGCTGGGTCCAACAGACACTTCAGGCGAGAATCATTCGGCATGTGTTCAGAAAGATTTGTCAACAACACTGCCACGTTAAACCCTATGTCCTTGGCCGGTTCATGGAACCGGTCTACAAAATCAACGTAATTGAACATGTCATTCTCATCAGCCTCTGCACATGAAAGGAGAAAGTCGATCTCTGACTGCGTATACTGCTTTTGCCCTTCCATGGCCTTCTGGAATTCCTTTTTGGAGATAATCCCTTTTCCATCTGGGTCATACTCTTTGAAGGTATCTGAGCTGGTTAAGTCTTTAAGTTTCAAGAACATGTCAAAGAATTTCAAGATCATTTCTACATTAGTGGATGATTCTACCAGTGTGTCAACCATCTGCTTGCCAATAGTTCCATTTACCACATTTCCTGTGAGGCAGGTTCAAAAAGACATACAAATATATAAATAAACCCAAGCCATCGCATAACTGGGCAGGTAGCTAGTTTTAGAAGACTTATGTGCCAAATTAGTCGGCTCTTTTCTGACCGTGATGATCTGGAAATGGGTAGGTAGGAGGGAGCAGCAGGCCATAAAGACTACACCACTAGGAGCCAAGGGAGAAGAAACGAAGGGAAGAAGGAGACGGCCACACCAGGGCCTTCTTTCTGGCCCGGGGCCCGGGAGGTGGTTTCATTATTAGGTTACATGGGACACATGGGGATATGTGGTGTCCCTCTTATCCCCTTAGACCTAGGAGGGTGCCCAACTAGATGGCTGGCATACACACTGGCAGCCAGATGTATTGAAAAGCAATGGGGAAAGGGAGAGGATAGGGAAGAGCAAAGCTTGGAGGTTTTCCCCAGTTCATTCTGGCTTTCCTATTGACATAAAATGCGTTGGTTTCAGGCTTTGTCCATCAGACCATGTGCCCCTCTCTCATTGCTTTCTGAAAATTTAGCATTCTAACCCACGTCATTTGGCATCAGTGACCTGCCAGAAGGATCATCTGCGTGATTAGTAAGGTTAGTGCTCAGACCAATTACAGTTGTGTGAATGCCTAGTTATACCAAACAGCCCAACCTTCCAGGAGGGACAGAAGCATCACCACCATGTCCTGAAGGAGATCCAAGAGTTCCTTCAGCAGCTCGATCTGACTGGAATCCTAGAACAGAAACAGGAGATACCCCTGAGCTATCTGATCCCTTGGCACAGTACGGGGCAGTGAGCAAGGAGGGCCTGCTCTGGAAAGGTTAGGCGAAGGCTGCGTCAATGCCAGGAATGAGCTCCCTTCTCACTGCGAAGGAGGATGTCTTACCATCCACTGTCCAGCATCGGGAGACTTACTCTAGCAGGACTCATCTAGTAGAGCGCCTTTACATTTTTCCTTCTATCAGTATAGTGTGGCAGATGTACCAACTGTTGTCCACAACTACTGAACAACCTGGTCCACCAAAGAGCCAGTAGGGATCTCTAGTAGTTCATGCTATTTTCTATATTGGAGAATTACTGGTCAGCTTTATGGGAATACTACTGCAACTGAATTAAGGAATCAAGGTTATAGTAGTCATGTGAGGTTTCCTTTCTTTCTGGATTTGGGTTGTTCGGATTCTAGTTGGTGGTGATCCGGGTGCCACTAATTCCTTAAAATGATGTATCTCTGAGGCTGTTCCTTCAGATGGTTTTCATACTGGTGTGTTTAGCTCTAATTTCAGCAGTGTAGGCAGGACATTGCCAAGTTAGCTCTGTGCTTCATACTTTATGTCATAGAAGGAAATGATGTCTAGATTAGATCTGATGGTGAAATAAAAAAATGTTTTCTGGGTCACACTTCTTTTGTAGACTCTCTCTCAAAATGACATAGCTCTTTGCCTAGCCCTTCAAGTTTCCTAGGAAATTTCTCCTATGGTGTGTGGCATAGCTATATAGAAAACACCATAGAAATATAGACTATCAGAGCTGAGAAGAGACTTCAGAGATCATCCATTCTAACTCTGAATATTGTCTAGATGATGAAACAAAATCCAAAAACGGGAAGTGACTTTCCACAAGTCACTGGTGAGGAGGTGACAGGGCCAGGGTTCTTGTCTCCGGAGCCTCTACATCATACTGCCCTGGATGACACAGAAGTGGACATACTTCTGCCAAATAGCCCTCCCAAAGAACTCTCTCCTCCCATAAGGCCAGAGTCAAAAGGGGAAAAAATGAAAGGGTTAAATAGCACATTCCAGAAAAGAGGCGGCAGATGTGACAGCCTTGAAAATTTCAGAAACACATTATTTAAATTAAAGCTGTAAATGTTACTCTAATCAGCCTGAAACACGTCCTCCAGTTCTCCCTCATGTGTTGCCATGGAGAGGTGATCAGCTACTACATATGCTACATTTATTTGGCCATAATAAATGCTCTGAGCGATTCCGATTCATCTTGCCAGAGAGATGGGGAGTGAGAAGGAGAGGCAGAGATGGGGAGGGAGGGGAAAGCAGAGGTGAGAGAGAGGGCTGTGTGGATTACAGAGACATGCAACACTTGACCGATCAGACAAGGCTGGGAGCGTCTGTAAACAGACAAAACAAGGACAAGGAAGCAAAAAGGATTAGCACCAGGGAAAGCAAGGGTTGAGGCAATTGTAAAACAAGTAGGTTGGTGGGGCACAAGGAAGGAAGCTGCATTCATGCAAAAGCTCTGTATGAGATCCCCGCCCCTGGAGCCACTGATTCCTGTCTCCCACTTTGGCCCTTGGTTTTAAAAATGAGAGCTAATCAGCACGGCTTTTCTAGCCTTTGACCAAGCAGCCACATCCACAATGGAAGACCAAGGGGTGAGGACTGACTTAGCATTTCACACCAATGAAATGTGCGGGGAACAGGCCACAGTACCTGAGAGAGTTTCATCTGCATGTTAGCAAATACGTGGAGGAAGCCGACCACTGCGTCCCACAGCCTGCTGTGAGCCAGGCTCTGTTGGTTTCCAATGCAAGGGCCCTGTGGAGAGGAGGACATCCTTATTTCACCCAACATCACCAGCTGCTCTGAAACCCATCCTGATTAGGGCATTTGACATCTACGTAAATGAGCGGGTAGCATTTTCCAATAGTCTCACATTGCAAAGCCCGATATTCTTCCAAGAAGTTACTTTTCCTTCTTCTTCCCAATCATAGGATATTATGCTTAGGAAAAGTCACTAAGGATTTCACAGTCCAGTGATTTTCAGAGACTTTCTTTTAGCTTCGGAATGCATTCTTCAAAATAAAATCTTACAGTGCCGGACGATATTTAAAATGGTTAAATGCTGTGGTAGATGCAGGGCTGAAGGGCACTCCTGCCCGCCCTCATCCACACCTTCCCCTAAGAGGCCCTCTGAGGAACTTGGGGGGGCTGTGGAACACAGTTTGAAAACAAGGTCCTAGCTCACCTACTGCTTTCAGCAAAGCTATACACATAAATGCTTTTACACCAAGAGTATCTGGCCAAGTTAAAAGAAAAATGTGCATAATATTCCCAGTGTTCAACCACTTCTAGGATTTTTCTTATCATTGACCTAAACCTCAGATATAATACCATTTTTTCAAAATCTTTTCTGAAAGCCAAACGTAGAGGGATGACTTAATTAGTAGTTTGCGTTTTCCATGTTAAGTTATTTTTAAAGATTGTTAGTGAATCAACACTACTTTTTATTAACTCTTTCTGATTGTCTATTTTTTCTACCCTTTAGCCAATCTCCAAGTCATTCTTCAATAAGAAAGTTCTAAAAAGGTACTACCTCAAATTCCAGAAAAGTCTTAGCAGGATTTTCAAGGAGGTAAGCAGGAGAAAGATTGCCTACATTCCCAAACCACATAAGCTTGTTTAAAAATCCCTAGAAGCGCGGGACATGGCACACGCTTGTAATCCCAGTACTTTGGGAGGCGGAAACCGGAGGATCCCGGTTGGCGGCCAGCCTCAGCTTCTCTTAAGCTCTCTCTCTATCTACTTAGTGAGGCCCTCCACAACTTCGTGAGACTCGGTTTCAAAATAAAGTATAAAAAAAATAGGGCCAGGGGTGTAGCGCGGAGGTAGAACACCCCTGGGTTCAATCCCCGGTACCGCAAAAAAAAAAAAAAAAAAATCCCTAGAAGCCACTATATCCTTCTGGAACAAAATTGGTTGTTGAAAGAAATTCACTTTCACACACACAAGAAACTTATTCTTTTGATTAAGTACTCCAGGGGAAATTTTGAAGATTAGGGTGGGTTCTGCCTAGATCAAATCAAATGCTTGTCAGATATGCTCAATGATCTACTTCAGTATTTCACTTTCTGTGTAACTTCAGATCGATCAGAAATGAAAGTTCAAGAAAAGGGATGGAATGTTCCCCGTTTCTTTCCTCACTTTCCTGTTTCAGCAAGATTGATATTACTCCTGATGAAGCCAGGCACAATCCTATCTCTGTGGTTTTCCGAAGACTGACCCAAAATATGCTTCCTCCTCTTCATCTGTCCACAGCCCGCTGTCCATGTGAAGGCCCTCACCCCTGAGGCTCATCAGGACCTTCTCTTCCTCTGAACACACATGTATGTGATTCTTAAGTATTGCATATAGGATTATTTTAAGTCACATATGATCATCTTGTATCAAATAATTTTCCTTGTGTATATGTATTTTCTCAATGAAAATGTAAGCTCTTTTAAGGTAGAGATGAAGCCGGGCATAGTGGTATATGCCTGTAATCCTAGTACTTGGGAGACTGAGACAAGGAGGATCGTAGGATTTTGGCCAGCCTCAGCAGCTTAGTGAGACCCTCAGCAACCTAGTGAGACCCTGTTTCAAAATTAAAAAAAAAACAGGGCTGAGGTTGTAGCTCAGAGGTAGAGTAACACTGGCTTCAATCTCCAGTACCACAAAAAAAGGGAGAGGTGATATATTATACTTCTTTGTGTGAACCACAGTGTAGAGTAAAAGATATTTTGTTGAATGAATAAATGAATGGAAACCTTATTCCCGAATCTCTCGGTTATGATGATATAAAGATGAAATGTTAATTCAGCTTAAAAAATCTTATGTCACAGAGGGCTATGATATAGCTACTGGTTTTCCTAGCAAATTATGCCTGACTACATCTTCAACTCCTTTTCATATTAGGTAGACCACTGTAGGCAATGAATGGAGAATACTGTGAACAGAGACACAACTAACATAGCCAGTCAGTCAACCTGACATTCATTGGTAGCTTTGACTGACACTGTACATGGTTTTTGTGCTTCTGAAGTTACTTTTTCCATAGAGCTAATTTCTGACAAATTAGTAGGAGCTCACAGATTCTGTTTTTAATCTCTACCTAAGATAATATCACTTAGTCCTTTGTTCTGTCATCCTATCAATACTTTTTCCACTCTCCATGCTTACTGAACATCAGATAGATATTGATGTGTCGGACAATGGGGAACATTGGATATTGATATGTTGGATAATGTTCTAGACATGAGAACTTTGAAAGTGATTAAGAAGTAGCTGGAGCCGGGTATGGTGGCGCATGCTTGTAATCCCAGTACTTTGGGAGGCAGAGACCGGAGGATCTGGGGTCGTGGCCATCCTCAGCTCTCTTTCTCCCTGTCTCTCTCTCTCTCTCTCTCCCTCTCTCTCTCTCTCTCTCTCTCTCTCTCTCTCTACCTAGTGAGGCCCTCTGCAACTTCGTGAGACCTGGTTTCAAAATAAAGTATAAAAAAATAGGGCCGGGGGGCGTAGCGTGGAGGTAGAACGCCCCTGTGTTCAATCCCCGGTACCGCAAAAAAAAAAAAAAAGAAAGAAATAGCCGGGCGTGGTGGCGCACGCTTGTAATCCCAGTACTTTGGGAGGCAGAGACCGGAGTATCCGGTTTGTGGCCAGCCTCAGCTCATGCTCGTGCTCTCTCTTTCTCCCTGTCTCTGTCTCTCTCTCTACCTAGTGAGGCCCTCCACAACTTCGTGAGACCCAGTTTCAAAATAAAGTATAAAAATAGGGCCGGGGGTGTAGCGCGGAGGCAGAACGCCCCTGGGTTCAATCCCCGGTACCGCCAAAAAAAAAAAAAAAGAAAGTGATTAAGAAATGCTCTGTCCATAAGAAGGTTTTTAGGTCTAGGAGGGAGTGCAAAATGCAACTAGACAAATACAAATAAAGTATGACAACACCACAAACAGGTTCCAGAGGGGGACCACAAACTATAGGTTCTCATATAGAGATTCGATTCTACTGGTTCCTATTTCTAGATAGGAACTGAAATACTGTCAGTGTTAGGGCTGGATGGACATCCAAATATTCTGTGGGGTGGTGGGTATAGAAAATGGGAGTGCTAAAAATATTCTTTAAGTCTTCAAATCTGCACTTGCTGGCCCTTACCTGGATGTATTCTGTAAGAGAATTGAAAATCTGCTTGGTGACCGCCAGAGCTTTAGAGAAGTTGTGCTGTCCAGATTCATCAATTATCTCCTTCCCTGAGTAATACCAGTAGAAGTCACTGATTGATTCCTAAAAAAAAAAAAAAATGAACAAAGTTGAGTATTCTCAGGCTTCAGTCAGTGAAGCTGAACTTAATGTGGGGGGAGAGTCTAAGAGAATCCTACAACTCTATGGCCTCTTTTCTATGACAAGAGCCAAGGACAGAGATATCTGATCCTTAGCATCTTTTAAACATAGATATTTCTCCACAGGGAAGAACAGATAGAGAGGATAGCTTTCAGCACCTGGGAGACCATGATATAGGACAATCTATTCAAGGTAAAAAATATATACAAAAGATAATAATGATAATCATCCAAATAATCATAGTAAAGCAACCTATCAGTTGATATTTTAAATTCCAGAAGTGGTTCTGAGCTCTTTACATATATTAAGCCTCTCGATTTTTACAACCACTCTATGAGGCAAGTTCTACCCATTTTAGAGATGAGAAAACTGAAACAGGAAAGCTAAGTAGACTGCTCTAGGTTCTCAGTAAGTAGCAAAATCAGGATGAGGAATCAGCAAAGAGAAGAGAAAATCCTGTTTCACATTCATGTAGATTTTCTCAATATAATTTGGCCTTTCATTCAAACAATTAAACTGTTTCTTTTTTATACTTTGATTTAGGGAATCCCAATTATACAACATAGTGATTCAAAATGGTACATTCATACATGCCTACATTATTTGGTGTATTTCCCTCTGACCATGTGACTTTTTAATACAATTTGGAACCTCATCTTATTTCCATCACCTTGTATAATTCTTTGTCCTCGTGAAATCTGTTCTTATTCACAGGTTGCTTTATGGCTCTCAGGCACTATAGCTAGGTTTTCACTGGCAAAACTAAAGTAAACCAGCATTTTATAATAGAGAATTTGGTATTTAACCTCTCCCCCTCTCCCCACTTCAGTCTTTAAACATTCTTTTTAAGCATTTGGCTTCCCATAAGTGTGTGGGTACAGATTATAATGCCTTCCTTATTGGGGCTTGACTGTACAGATGGTCCCCAATTTATGAGGGTTCAACTTATGATTTTTCAACTTTACAATGGTGTGAAAGTGATATGAATTCAGTAGAAACTGTACTTGGAATTTTGAATTTTGATCTTTTTTCTGCAGTAGCAATATAGAGTATTATAGTCTCTTGTGATGTTGAGTAAGAGCAGCGAGCCACAGCTCCCAGCCAGCCACACGACTGAGAGGGTAAATACTCTATACTCTATAGAGTACCACGTTGTTATGGTGTTCAGCAGGCTAGGTATACTCAATGCACTTTCTGATTATAGTTGACTTATCAGGACATAACCCTATTGAAAGTCAAAGAGCATCTGTATCCCCGGCCTCACTGACTCTGTGTAGCCGTCTTCACCTTTTGGAAGTGTAGGTGAGAGGTGCCATTGCCCAAAGCCCTCCTACTCACCTGCAGACGCAGAAGGTAGTCCACGGTGCTGATGATGATGTTCACAGTGGTAGTGTTGCCCATCTGAGTCCGCAGGAAGTTCTGGAAGTCTGAGAGCACCAGTGCAGGGTCACAGCCTGGCTTCATCATGTGAAGAGAGCTAGGCATGCCCCCTCAGCTGAGCTCAGAAGAGGCACATTATGTGAAGAGTCTTACTAAAGTACCACATATGGAGCCTGGCAGATCCTACAGGTCAGGACTCTCTTTTGAGCTCTCCCAACCTAGTAACACTGAAATGGGACTTAATGAGGCCTAAGGGGCTAGATGAGAAGGGCTGAAGTTTCTGGAAGCAGGTTCGCCTTGGTGGCACTAAATAATATTAGCCATGGAGTTATAGGTCGTTTTATGTAGAGATTGAGGAACGGATTAACTGATGTCCTTGGGTTAGCAACTGGTTGTACCAAATGGGGCATACTGAATGGAATGATAATTGTGCTTCTCCTGAATGCTGTTCTCCCTTGACAAATCGGTGTGTGCCACTCACCACTGTTATGTCCTTCACAAAGTAACTGTAGGAATCGAAAGAGATCCCGTGTGAACTCGTCATTCTGGAGCACCTTTTCACCTTGAAAACACAACATGCTGGTGAGGATTGGTTCACAGAAACACTTCCTAACGCAGACGATGATGAAAGTGATAAAGGGGTTGAGTCAGAATGGTTAGGAAAAGGAACTCTGGATGAATGGTGATAAACCCCATTAAGCTGGAGCTGAGGCTGCGGAGCAGAGAGCCTGAGAAAGGTAAATTATGTAGCCCCGAGACACATTCGTAATGAGAACAGCCAGGGTAATGGCAGTAAATGGTTCACAGTCCATAGCCCTTGCTTTACAGATGGGAGACACTTCTTTAATTAAGCATCAAACTGCTGAGTCCAGCTCGACATGCAGCCGCCAAACCTAAGATGTGTCTGTGCTGAGGCAATTAAATGAAATCTCCTAGGATTCACACGCGTGGCAGGAACTCAGGCCAGACACACAAACTTACCACGCTCACGAACGATCACTGCGGATGAGAGAAAAAGAGAAGAATACAAAGTAAGCAGACCATAAACACAAGGATAAACTAACTGTCTTTGGTTAAAAGGGGCTCTGTGAACACATCTGGCCTGGATGCTGGCTTTATCAAAGCTACTGACAGAAAGGGTTTGCTTCAATGGAGCAAGTCTTTGCAGGTTAAAAACTGTGAAGTTTCATTTGGAGAGTCTTGCTTGTCCAATATTTTTGGCCCCCAGGCTTCACACTATGCAACCCTATCCTTCATTAACTTCCGGTTTGAAGAGTGGCTGTGTGTGAAGGGGACATGCAGACATGTCCATGAAGACACCTCTATTGGACTGACATTTAAAATTTTTCATTGTAGTAAGACTCTTTATTTTTAATTCTTATTTTTTTTTTGTAGGATTGGGGATTGAAACCAGGGGCATTCTACCTCTGAGCTACACCCCAGCCCTATTTTTTATTCTTTATTTTGAAACAGGGTCTCACTAAGTTGCAGAGGGCCTCACTAAGTAGCTGAGTCTGGCTGCGAACCTGTGATTTTCCTGTCTCAGCCTCCCAAGTACTGGGATGACAAGCGTGAGCCACCACACCCGGTGTAATAAGAATCTTTAAACAATGGATACTGTGGCTTTTCTTAATGACTGTATGAAACTGAAGTCATTGTTGAAATTATAACTAGAAATCTGAAGTCATGTTCCTTTTGATCACTTTTATATAAACTACTCAGAATTCCAGATTGCTTGCAATATATGTTTTCACAGGTGAATCATAAATTTAAATAAATGTTAGGAAACTGGTTTCAATCATTGAAGGTAAAGCAGCAGCAGCAAAAATGGGCTCTTAACCAGAAAGAGTTAATTTTTAAACAGGAAGAGAATGGCCTTGACAGTCATTGGTTACGTACATGTTCCTTCTTCAGTAACCATCCCCAGGCCTTCAGCTTTATTCTGCCTCTCAAATGCATTCAAATCAAGGACACTTTGAACAGACAAAAGAAAACAAGGTTCAGGGCTATGCACACTGGGAAAATGGATTTCTAATGGCAATGTATCTATTGACTAAGAATATCCTGTCCCTGTACTGTCATAAACGGACTAACACATTACAGTGTAGTTGAAAGTCTAACAGTTGCTTGGCTTTGTGTCAAGCAGCGTTAAGGATGCTGTAGCTCATGGACTTTGTCACACACGAAGAGGAGCCACAACACTTACGATGACTTTCATTGTCCAGTTTGAGTCCCTTCTAATGGAAGAACATTTGGAAAGGCTTCTATAAAGAAGGAATAATCTAAGATTCCTCAAGGGAAAGTTTAAGCTGTACTACTTAATGTTCACCTCCTACCTTTCCCCGAGGCTCGTGGAATTGTGGTTTCCAGTGCTTAGGATGAATCCTGATGGAAAGAGCTATAAAATTCCAGATTTTGAAAGCTACACCCTTTTATGATTCCTGCAATGTTCTGGAACCAAAAGCAGCCAGGTGTAAGCTTTCTATGGACAATGGTGTCCCTAGGAGCTCCTGAACTTGTGACAAGTAGGCATTCATTTTTGTCCCCACTTCTGCCAACCTTCCTTGTCACAGCCACAGCCAAATTTTATTTATCCAGGAAGCCCTGTAAAACCATGAGGCTTGATAATAAGAGCACTGTATGATCAGATTATTTCCAAGTAGGGCTCCTTCTATTTTTCTAACTCTTTCCCCAATCCGAAGGGTTTCATAAAACATTAAGGTCTTATAAGAATATAACTCTTAGAGAAGCTTATGGCTGAGTCCACTAAGACTCTGCAAAATCTAGCCTGTTTCTTACCATTGTGCAAAGAAAATGACTGTCTGGCTGGAAAGACATTGGAATGAATCCCTTTTTTCTTTTTAGGGAGTCACATATAATCTGCAATTTAGGCAAATTTTAAACAGAAAACAGTGTCACATCTACTACTATCTTTGTTGTTTTCCCCCTCAGATTCTACTGTAACAACACACAACGGATCTACTTTGGTTTTGCCGTCAGGGAAGGACAACATGGAAAAGGACAATTTGGACCTAGTTACTTTGAAGTAGCAGTTCTGATTCTGAATCAGTGATTTTGAATCTGATCCTTACTCCATTCCTAAGCACCCATGTTGCAGGTTTCAATTTCTCTACTACCTAAATATTTTATGAATTTTTATTATTTTCATAATCATCAAAAATGATTAAAATATCTTAAAACTCCTCCTTGAAGTCAGTTGGCATTTAAGTGCATGCCACCTGCTCCTTCACACCATCACTGTAAATGAATTATAAGCAAATTTCGCAATGTTAATTACTGTGGAATACTGAGAGCCCTCTTAGAAATTTAATGGATTCATGAGCACTGTGGAACTGAATTGCCTTGATTTTTGCCATCTCTGGTTCCACATGTATTATTTCCCCCTCAATGAGTCAGGTTTGGCAATATTATATTTTCTTTCCCTGAGAGAGATAATAAACTAATAGACTATTGGTGGAAAAAATACAGAGCTGAGTATAAGGGATCATATTGCAGCTCAGATATGCTCCATATTGCCCCAGGGTACAATATTTACCTAATCAAATAAGGTTAGCAAAATTATGAAGTCTACTGAAAGAAAGGCTGTTTATCCTCCAAATTTTCAAATGGAAAACATAATGTTCCATTTTAAATCATATTACTCGGAGGGAAATGAGCTAAATTGTTGTAACTTTAATTGCTTTTAGAATGAACTGGAGATTACTCAAAATACACAGGAATTTTAGAGAATAAACGCTTTTCTTAAAAGACTGTTGGTTCATTCTGAAATGAGTAAATATGGTGATCTTGCAACTTTTTTTTGTGTGTGTATGTGTAGTACTGGGGGTTGACCCAAGGGCATTCTACCTCTGAGCTACAACTCCAGACCTGTTTTATTTTTTATTTTGAAACAAGGTCTTACTAAATTTCCAAGGGCCTTGCTAAGTTGCTGAGGCTGTTCTTGAACCTATGATCCTCCTGTCTCAGTCTCCCAAGTAATGGGATTACAGGTGTGCGCCACCATACCTGGCTACCGTATGACTTTTGATTACATATTACTTATTGCCAAAGGGTTCAGCCATGAGGGGTTGCTTACATGACTTGGTAATATAAACTAATGGTTTGAGGCTTTGTTTTTCAGGCTATATCAAAATGTTTCCATGCCAGGATGTACTTTTGTCAAATGGATGTGTCAAAATATGTACCCACAAACAACTAATCAAACTCAAAGAATCATTAAGGATAAAGATTAGCAAAGTGCCTAGTGGATCTAATGAAAAAATGCCTGGAGGAAAAGGACCCACCTTTTCCACTCTTTTGGCTCTACTTTTATGGGTATACATGTTTGAGGAGAAACTCAAAGTATACACTAAGCCTCCTAGGAAAACAGCCTGACCAAAAAAAAAAAAAAAAAAAAAAAAAAAAAAAAAAAAAAAAAAAAAAAAAAAAAAAAAAAAAAAAAAAGAAGCACAGAAGGCAATTAAAGATGACAACAACACTGGGAGAGTGTGTGTTTGCAGCTAATGGAGATTATATTTCCCTTTCTGAATGCAGTGCTTTGAATGTAGTCCTGAAGGCTAGAGGAATAATACCTACCCTCTTAGCTTTCTAAATAGGTGACAAGTCTTGAGTCTTCTTTCAATCATGTCATGATAAGCCAGTTAATTTCGTGCACTGTCATCTGCCCCCTTTCTCTTGAATAATGCATAGTTTTAAAAAATGCTGAGTGGCTTCCCCGTATTTACCTGCATGACTGCATAAGTCCAGAAAGGCTTTGGAAGAATCCAGCATCTTTTTTCTCCTTTAAGTAATCTAGCATTTTCTGCAAAGGAGATATGTTTAAAAGGGAAAATCAATGAGAACTATGCCACAAGGGTTGATCCTGCTAATCTTGATGGAGAAATGGCAAATCCCTACACCCAGGACTAAGTATCAGAATCACTCATGGACTTCAAAGTAAAACAAATATATGTGTGTGTGTGAGCCCCATTCTCTACTTTAGACTCAGAATCTCTTGGGTGGCCAAGGTTTATTTCTTAAAGGATCACTAGTATTTCTGCTAGGGCAGTATAGTAGACCTTTGGCATTCATGATTTAGCATTTGAAGTCTCTCCTATTTGGGAATAAGCACTAGGACAGTGATATAGTATGCATAATGTTGCTGAGGTATAATCTGAATCGCTCATGTTATAAGATTAGTGGACAGGAGGAAGGAGCTTAGCCAGTAATGAGTCCAGTTGAAAGCTCAGTATTTCTTTCACAAGAGACTTTGTTTCCTGTGTTCTCTGTTACAGGGAAGGTAGAAACTTTGTCTAACATAATAAAAATTTTGTTTATTAAGAAAAAAAAAGATCCTGCAAGATAGCCATCTGGTAGGTGGGATTGGAAGAGAGCAGAAAGTAAGAAGCAACACAGAGACCAACAGTTCTTACTGAAATTTCTTTGGGATAAGTTAAAGGCTGGGTAGAATTAAGTACAATATGATGGTTATGCATTTGGAGGCCCTGGGATATAATTGCATAGATGCCAAAGCTCTGGCTGAAACGTCACCTTCCTGTGCACACAGATGCTGGTAGCCATGGCTGGGAGGGCCCAGGGACACCAGTGTGCTCCTGTCTCCTGAGTGAATACCAAGTGCCAGGCACTGAGCTGTGTGCTTGTGTGTTGCCTCATTTGATGCCTACTAGAATGTCAGCTGGTTGGCCACAGGGGATTTTATTTGTATTATTCACTGCTATATCCTCGGCCCTTATAAGAGAGACTGGCATGGGTCAGTAATCATGAATAATTGTCCAATGAATTTACAAAAGAGTGAATGAAGGAAGGAATGAGTGAATAACAGGTATGTGGGGTTATGAACCCCCACACACACAATGATGAGGTTCCCTGTTCACAGTAACTCAGCTAATACATGAAAGGATGAATAAAATCCTACGGTTTAGGAATCCTCCTCTAGAGTATACATATTTCTGTAGAAAATCACCTACTGATGAAAAAAGATCTCTTTCTCTTTTAACCTTGGGTAAAACCTCTTTGTTAAGTGCAAGTTTGCCTGTAGACTTCCAGTCCTGGTTTTATCTGTGTTCCCAGCTACTCTGACATAATTGGCCACTAAGGACAAACACTAGCAAAGTGTTTCTAGGTGGCCCCCTCTGTAGCAGTCAACGCCTCTTCTCCGCAGAGGTTGACGGTTGTCAAATAGGAGTACCCCGGGAACTCTGCGCAGCCTCCCTCGAGTCCCCGTTACCTGTTGCACACCGGCGTTGCCTCCATTCAGAATGGCGATTCCCAGCTTCAGAGTCTCAATCACCATGGGGCTCATTTCACCTGCCACGGTAAAGATTTGATTGAATCGCCAAGGAAACGGGTGGTAAACACGCCTACTGGGCTTTATCAGGACTTGTTAACAATGGCTTTAGGTCATGGTGTGATGTCTCTGTGGTAGTTACACGGGCTCATCCAGACATGGGGTAATCACCTTTGCTGGCGCTAATCATCTGAAGGACCATCTCGGCGGCGCCGCGCTCATGCAGGCGAGCTTGCTGATAGAGGGTTTTCTGCTTCTCCATCTCTTTTTCCTAGAAAATCAATCAATCAATCAATCAATCAATCTCAGGGAAAGATGTGTTTTCCATCCTTCCATTGCCCCCACCCCATCCTCACCCCTGGCTCCTGTCTACATTCAGGGAGCCTCACTCTGGTGAGAAGAGTTGAGAGGGAATCTTTAATCTTTAAGGCAACATACATAGTTTTGGATAAAGCAAATCTCTGAAATTTATTTATGGACACTACCCGGCCTTCCCAAACTGTCTACCCATAATTCCTTTGTATTTTGGTGATAAATTTTCAACCTTTTGTACTGAGAGGTAACATAGTCCCTTCCCCATTCATACTATAATTATAGGAAACAACCCAAACATTGTATGTGTTTTTGATATTCTGTCATCCAGGGAACCTGCTGAGGGGTCCACTTGAGTATATCCATCTGAATGGAGGAAATGCCCACTTAATCTAGGACACTCAGATCACACTTAACAGACACTTTCCACCAGACCTGGGTGACTAGAATGTCAAAGATCTCCAGAACTGCAATTATATTCATTTACTTCTGTTGTGTTCTGTTGGGTATTTTATTAAAAGTTACAAGGAACCTACTGTAGTTTAATCTTAGGAGTTTCAGGGTCCTGCATGGCCTTGCTGGGCATGGTGGCGCACACCTATAATCCTAGTACTTGGGAGGCCGAACAAGAGGATCACAGGTTCAAAGCCAACCTCAGTAACTTAGCAAGACCCTGCTTAAAAAACAAAAAGGGCTGGGTCTAGCTCAGAGGTAGAATGCCCCTGGGTTCAAGCTCCAGTAGTTCCCCCTCCCCTCTGAAATTACTCTCAATTTACATTTATACAATAGGATTTCAAAAACCATCCCAGTGTCTCTGTAGCTCTGAATTTTCACTTCTGGATGCTTGAATTTGTCCTTCTATGGCCCCTGTTACTATAACATTTGAGCGGAAGTAGACTTCCCACAAGAACCAACCTAGTGGGGTGGTTTACTCATTGGCATGCTGCCTGCTACCTTGTAAGGCAGGAAGACAAACAGCAGCTGCACAGGTAGTGGGCACATTAGCCAACGCAGGTACACATGGTGGGTGAGCCTTATGTGCCAAGGTCAGCACCCACCTCTGGAGGCCCATCCTGTTGGCCTGGGAGGAGGCCCTGCTTTGAATCTTTGTGAAAACTTACTTCA
The DNA here is from genome assembly GCA_004027185.1 of Glis glis. Taxonomy (NCBI): domain Eukaryota; kingdom Metazoa; phylum Chordata; class Mammalia; order Rodentia; family Gliridae; genus Glis; species Glis glis. The sequence goes on from PVJS01000011.1 coordinate 54,797, forward strand.
AATGTTTTTTCCTTGTCTTCCTCCTCTTCGTCATCCTCACCACTCTGGCAGCTCTGGAGTCCAAGGAGCAGGGAGAGGAGGAAACAGACAACCAAATTCGAGGTGAGTGTGTCTGATAAACAAAACTCTGTTCTACTTTGCACAGGCAGGGGACAGGCTGTAATTCACAGGCACCTCAGGACATTCACACTGTGTAAAACTGGGAACATTTTGATCACTGCAGGGCATCAGTGTACTCTAAATGTCATCTTTGCAGCTATCGAGGGGGTCGGAGATGAGAAATGGCAATACTGAGATCATATAATCAATGGGGACCTATCTGGTTTAACCACAGGCCTGAACTCTCTGCCCTAGTAAGGTTCTGGTATAGATGAGAGACAAGAATGCAGGGAGCTATCCCTTTCTGGACATAGCACCAGGGTCATCGCAACAAGATTTGGACACCCAGGATGTGAATCCCAAAGTGCTCCTTCCTATTATGGCCATGGTGCAGCTGGATAAAGGAATAGGTGCTTCTGTACCCCAACATATCCCCCTTTCTGCCAGACATGAAAGTTTGAGAAGGGCCAGTTTCCTTATCCACTCAGCATTCCACAGTCCAGCATCCTTCCCGGTGACATCCCTGTGGTCACGATCCCTCTTCCCCAACACTGGAGTCTCCCTCTAGTTTTTAGCTCTGTTTCCTTCACCTGAAGATGTGTTTGGACTATTTGACATGTCCTGAAAATGCAAATATAGTCTACATGCCTAAACCCCTCTTAGCTGGCGTTAGGACTATCACGTGAACCTAGCCACCAGCAGCCACTGTTTCTGCAAAGCTTCAAGGTTTCCTTAGGAGGATGGTGGATGATTTACTGATGTCGCCCTTGTGGTGCATGACTTGTACAATGCCTGGACCCATGTCATGACCAAGTCCCACCCCTTCTGTTCACATGATAGCATCCACATGCCCAAACAGACCCAGGGAAGATGGACTGAGACAATGTGCAAAAGATCTTGGTGTACCTTGGCCATCATGCTGGAATAGGAGGTGTACAAAGGGTCGTCTTCCAATTTGCTGGAAAGAATGGAGGAAACATTTAGAGGCTAGTCTTTGGACCCCAGAGAAAAAGCTAAGAGCTATATAAATCTCAAATGACATGTACAAATGAATAATTTAGAAAATACCCTCCTCGCTCTGATTCTTAAAAATCCCTCTGAAAATCTAAATCAGTATTGGCTTGACGTGAAATTCAGGGATAAGTTATAATTTCAGGCTGTTTAATCTTTAGACTCCATGTCTGGCTATGGCTTGATGTAGCTCCTCTAGATGTTTCCTGATGGGCACAAGTAGAACAGCTCAAGCTTGTCACCCTTTCCACCCTCTGCTGTCTGCAAGAGGAAGGCTTGGGGTTGACACAACCATCTCTGGTGTCCAGGAGGCGGGCGCGTCAGTGGTACTGACCTCCTCTCTGTGAGAGCATTGCGGCTAAAGTGGAGGATGATCTGATGAAGTGGGTCTGGTTGCTTTTCCATTTCCTCCTCCTCCTCCTCTTCTACCTTGAGGGACTTCTACACAAACCAACATAGATGGGTTTTAGGCAAGGGGTTCAGGATGTGCCACACAACTGCATGCGAACAAAGAGAAGGTAAAGCGCAAGGCACAGAAGGCATCAGACTGAAAGCAGAGAAAGAAACCACTACACCACCTATTTATTCCAGGACAGAAGTTCGGAGGATGCAAGGTTGGGACACACATATGTGTTTTTCCAGCCAATCAAAGAAAAAAAAATCCCAATTTTAGGTTAAACTAAATAAGAAAAAAAGCAAACGGCTGGCCACAGGGGAAGAACTATAGACTCCCATCAGCAGAGCTCTCATGCAAGCTCTGGGCACCTGAGTTCAGGAGGGAAACTCTACAGAGTTACCTACGAGACTGAGTCCCTCTGACCAATCCCTACAATTTCTCTCGGAGAGCTGGGCTGGAGATAGGGGTGAGGCAAGAGTTACAAAGCTCTGGGACCATCTGGGGGCTAATAGTATTTTAGACTCAACCCATAAAAACATGTTTCCTTCTTGGCCTCGCACTCTATTCTAAAATTCTTATTCTCCAGAGCTGTAGTCCTAGAGCTGCAAGCCTTACCTTGCTCCTTTTACCAAACTTTCCCCCTATTTGTCCTTTAACAGAAAGGGAAGTAGCAACTGATGCCAGAGGTAAAAGTGAGTTTTCTAGGGGTGCCAGTCAGCAGGGTGGATCATATTTGGTGAATTGGTGAGAACGACATTGGTTGTGTGAATGGTTAAGAAGAAAAGAGGTCCAAAATGATGCTCACTTGTCAACTTCACACTGACCGAGAAGGTGGGAAAACCAAGGAGGTGTCTTTCTCACCCACAGGAATATATGGGAAGAGTAAAGGACATAAAAACAAACTTATCAGAGATAAGATAAGAAGGAGGGAAGGGGGAGGGTATAGGGTGGGAACTGGGGGAGGGCTAAATGAGTGCTGTGTGCATGTATGCCTCTACCACCCTGAACTTCATCAAGATGTATGATTACAATGCACCAATTAAAAAAAATGGAAGGGAAAAGGGGGAGAAAGTCTTCCAAAAAAAAAAAAAAAGACAGAGAGAAGGAAGAAAAGAAACAAGGTATCAAGAAAAGATGGAAAGAGGAAGAAATGTAAGAGAAACACAGTGCAAAACTAGTGGAAAGTGAGAAAGATGGATGGGAGAAGTAAGGAGAAGGAGAACACAGAACCACGGGGGAGGAGTTGTTTTCTTCCTGAACCAGGACGAGGCTCTGTGGTTCCTCTGCAATACGCTTTCCCCCCTTGTGTGTCATTTTAAGTGGTTTAAGAGCATGAAGTCTGTTAGAGACAGGGCATGCCAAATCTTCTGAAGGGCCAATACAGAGCTGCGAGTTGCAGGAAGAGATGCATCTTCCCCAAAGCAGAGCTATTGATTAGGAATGTGAGGTCTCGGCTGGGGTGGGGTTGGGGGGGCTCCTGCAACCAATGCTGCTCAGAACTTAACTTAGCATGGACTCTCCATGGCATAGCTGTGCATCCAAGAAATGTTAGTTGTTAATGATGATGCAGATGAGGGTGAGAAGAATATTAGCACCTCCAAGTGAAAATTCATCCTCTGGCTCTGAGGACTATTAGCAGGGCCTCCCGTGAGAATTTATAGTTAGGTCCTTGCAAACTTATATGCTTGATTCCTGGCGAACGTTTAGCTGTTGTCACGCGCACACACATGAACACAAAAGTCAAATTCATTCACACCCATGACTGCTCCTGGTTGAGTCAGTACTTACAGCCAAATCCTGTACTAGTTTCTCTTCAAAGGAATACGCCTCTGTTTCTATCCAAAATCTTTGATAGCCATGGAGGAAGAGGTTAATAGAGCGGTGCCTGAGCGGAAGGGCGAGAGTGAGGTCAAGAGGGTCCGTGGGACTCGTCATTTTAGTTGAGGGCGGTTCACGGTTAGTAAGCTGGACAGAATTTTGTACAATTCTGATCTTCTGATTGGTCAGGGTGGCCAGCAGCACACCACAAGCATTCATTGCAAAGAAATCAGAGCCCCCTAACTAGGTTTTCCCTCAGTACTGGAGCACCTTCTGAAAACAACAGAGGTTAGAGCAAGACATGGCAGTAGCTGAAACCCTAATCTGGTTTCCCAGGGTCTTTCTCACATTTCCCCTGTAGTGTAAAGTAATGAATTAGGTTAAGTAAACAGTCCTAAAGTATTTGCTTCTTATCGCAACTTAGTCATTCCTATAGGTTGGCCACCGGTCCAGGTTATCCAATCTAAATCATGCTGATGGCGAGTGGCTTAAGGCTCAAATACACTGAAAATGCCAAAGTGTGGCTCCTTTTCCTTCCCCAAGGACCCACACCAGCAAGGAACTCCAGCTCTTACTCAGGAAGGCAAAAGTGGGGCATGCTAAGGCTTGAGCACATCTTCATGTGCCTTGGAGATTCTAGCCGTGGGCTTGGTATCCGGGAACACTAAATAACTGGCCATAGCCACGTCCTGCAAGCCAGGATTGACTTCCAGGAATAGCAGCTAAGTGTTTACCAAATGTGAGGGGAGTAGTGAGGAGGGAAGGAGAGGAAAGGAGGATTAAGGTCAAGGCCGGAGTCATCAAGCCCTGGTTATGGTTTTGGTAGAACACAACCCTTGCCATCTTTTTTTTAAAAACCTGACCAATCAGAATTCTTTTTAAAAAAATTGTACAAATCTGTGTTTTTATGGCAACATTAAATCATGGTCAGGAAGGGAGGAGTGTGCAGAGAATGAGCAGGTCTCTCCACAGGTTACATTACCATTAAAATGGGTATTAGCCTGTCATACTGAGTTTTTTCATTAACCTTTTCCAGCCAAACCCGTTGAAAGGTGCTCAGGAAGAAATTGTTAATTTTGTGTCTGGAGAAAAGCATACAGGGTTTCTTTTAAAAACTAACACCAGAGAAACAGTTTCCACACAATAAAATAAACCCCTTTAGCTTTTTAGTTTGGAAGAGTCCATGCAGTCTAGATCCTCACAAGGTGGGGCAGGAGTTGTCTCCGCCTTCACACTCTCAGTTAATTGTTGCTCTTAAGAAATCTACTTACAAACTTCCATGCTAGAGAGAAAACCCAAGGCAATTTTTCTAAAGCAACTGAGTTAGGGATGGCCATGCTTTATCAAAGACATGGTGAGTTCCTAGATGTCTACTTATCCATACAAGGGTAGAGCAGCCTGAATATGAAAGGATAGCACTAACAGTTTCAGTATATTTAGGAAAAAAGGCTTCTTTTTAAGTGACGTGATGTCTGCTTAGCCAGCGTGGCCTGGAAGACATGTGCTTAGTGCTGAGATTTTTTTGGAGGCCACGCTAGCCCAGTATCAGGTAGGGATCTCTACCAAAAGGGAAAGTGGATGCTTTTTGACTCTTCATTACTTCTAGAAAACAACCCCAAACCCTATGCATTTTTTCCGTTTTTTTACTGGGCTGTGAATTTCACCTTTCTGCCTTGACTTTGGCAGCCTTTGTGCCCATGACTGCTCGACTTAATTTTTCAACTTTTTATTCATAAATTCTACTTGATTTAGTGATACCTCATTCTTTTCCAAAGACAGTAATCTGTTTTCTTGAGAGAAATCTGCTGAAGCAGGTGTATGTCTCAGAAGCTATGAATCTCCACCATCTTTGGATACCCTGACTAAGAAAGCTCAGTTGGCTCAGCATGGGGTAATACATAGGACACTTTGGATAAAGGATGGCCATGATCTACAATTTGATGAAATCAAACATCAAGCACAGGAATGTTCCCTTATTTCATATTCCAAGGAAACATACTATTTTCATGGGATTCTGAATATGCTTGTCCAAGTTAATTAATTTTCCCTGGCTAGGTGAGAATGTTCCCAGTAATTTGGAAGTTGATGAAGCAGAGGTTGGTATTAATTTTTCAACCTGTTTACTGATCACAGGCCTAACTGTATCCATTCCACGATTAGTCTGAGGATGAGGATGCTTCGATATCACCAAAGACACTGAATTAATTCTAGTGGTCACTGGTTTAAACCTTAAATATTCCCCCAAAGGCCATGTGTTGAAGGCTAGGTTGTCATCTGTACCGCTACTGGGAGGTGGCAGAACCATTAGGATGTAGGGCCTAGTGGGAGGAAGTCAGATCACTGGGGGTGTGCCCTGAAGGGGATATTGGGACCTTAACCCCTTTCTCTCTCTTTCTATTTTGGCTTCCTGGCCACCATGAGATGAGCAGTTTTGCTCTCCTACACACTCCTCACCATGATTTTTTGTTTCCTACCCATGGGTACAAGACAACAGAGCCTAGTGACCGTGGACTGCAACGTTGGAAATCATGAGCGAAAATAAATCTTTTCTCTTTTTAAGTTTATTTATCTCAGGTATTTTGTCACAGCGATGGAAAGCTAACATAGATACTTTTCTTATGTTAACACAGGTTGTGTCACAGGCTTTTCAGAAAAACCTTCACGTAATTTTTACTTCAAAGTATGGGCTAAAACACCCAGAAAAACGCACTGTGCCCCCGGCTGGCCTGTATAACATGCTAGCCTTTCTTCATCTTGATGGCAAATATGCTGTGCTAAAGGATTCTCATTTGTGTATTTGTTGAGGAAATAGGAATGTTGGTGTCAAATGCCTCAGCAGAGCAATATTGCTTACCCTGTTGATAGAATTTGGGGTAGTCTTTTAGAAAACAGTTCCCCTTTTCCACACATCTTTACATCCTCACAAAGAATCCTACCTCAGCAAAAGCAGAGAGGCTCCATATGCTTACTCAGCTGACTTTACGGTATGCACTGGTGGGCTGAACAGGCTTGGGGCACTAGGGAATCTCATCTGGTTTTAGTGTTTATTCTTACCTTGATTGTTTAGCGGGCCATAATACTATGCAGATTTCAATGGCTCCATGAGCCAAGGACTCCAAATTTCTATTCTTTGGATCAAGAGTGTAAAGGTCATAAGAGAACACAGCTGTAGGAGGATACCTTAATTCCCATCACTGGCTCATGTGGTGGAAGAAAATGACAGAATACATACCTGGGCAGGTTGTAGAGAGGAGCCATCCTGAAACAGGCCACCACTGCCCGTTTCCGTTGCTTTGATAATAGTTTGTGCCAGACAGCCTTCTTGGACCTCAAAGGCTGTTCCACCTGAGAAGAAATCACATGAGTAGGTGCACACGAGGCTCACCTGAGTGGCAGAAGATAGTTACTGACAGTCCAGACATCTTAACCCCAGAAGAAATTTGGCTTCTCATCTGTAGTCAGCAAAATGTACACAGCAGTAGATGATTCAGTTTGGGAGGTCTTAGAGTTTCTTCTTTCTCTCGAATGCTGTTAGCTATGTATTGTTTAATAGCAGCTTTACAGGTGGTAAGGGACTTAAAACAAGCCATCTGAGCTAATGGCAAGAATTTGTAAAACAGTGGGAGGGGAGAGAATTGAGTGGGTCTGCTACTACAAGGCACCAAGATAGCATGTGAGGGTGATTTGGAATGATCCTTGCTCCTTGTTTTCTCAGTCTTAAAAGGGCACACGTAACTGAGAATTGACTGTGAAGAGGAGCTTTGTATTCCTCAGGCTATTCCTGCTTCCTCATTCCTCAGAGCAGGTACTCCTTACCTGCTCCAGGTGGAAGACAGCTGCTGAAATTCTCTGCACACGCTCCACTGTCTTTTCTGGATTCAAAGGTTCTTCGCTTCTCAGAACATCCTTGTAGAGGTTCAGCTGCCATTTTACAGCTGGGTCATCAGACTGAAAATTGAAGTATACCCATGAAATAAGCAATTCCCTGCATCTCTTCTACCAAAAAGGCCTTTTACTCCCACCAGGATTCTGTAGTAATTAAGACCCTCTTTTGGGCTGGGGATGTAGCTCAGTGGTAGAGCACTTGCCTAGCATGCATGAAGCCCTGCGCTCAATCCCCACCCCATACAAAGACCCCTTTATTTTCTCTCAATTAATCCTCTCAATTAATGTCTTTTGCAATCCTATAGATGCTATGTAGGAACTTCTCATTCTAGTCTCTATGTCTCTTAACTCTTCTGTCATATTTTTCATTCCTTTATCTCTCTCTGCTACTTTTGGGTGATTTCCTTAAAGCAATCTTCCACTTTATAAATGCTCTTTTCAGCTGTGTCTAGCCTATATTTTTAACCCACAAATTGGGTTTTAATTTTCAATGACTGTTTATTTTTATAATTACTATGAGACTTTTTTCAAACCCATCTCCCCCTCCTTTTTCAGAAATAATGTCCAACTATTGCTTTATGGATTCCATTGCATCCTTTATCTCTCTTGATGTTTTATCTATATTTATGTTTAAATTCCTTTCTGTAGTTTCTTATTGTTTGAATTATCCTCTCTGTTGCATTTCTGATAGTGGTATGCTTTGAAATTTTTTATATAAATTTATTTTTAGAAACAGTTTTATTTAGTAACATCCTATTCCATATTTTAGGAAGTGGAGACTTTCTGAATGGTTTCCTGTTTGTCTCTGAAGGAGATTCATGGATTTCACTGTTCAAGGCTAATTTTATGTAAGTTTCTCATTCTGCATTTGTACACAGGATGGGTAATTAGTTCCCATACTCCTTCTCTTATAAAGTTCTTAAAAACCCCAGCCTCCAAGATACATGTCTGTCATGGAGCACTCTGAGAGTTCTCCCACAGTGCTGACTTCTTATTAATAAGATTTAGAGTATCTTCTTTTTTCAAACACTTGGGATTTCTTGTTGCTTTTTTATGAGTATATTTTATTCACTGTTCCTGTATGTTTGGGTAGAAAGGAGAAGCATTTTATTCTGGCTTACTTCTCCATTTTAGGACATAATATATGGGATGAAAGAGTTGAAATTCACAGGCCTGGAAAAATCTCAACTAGCCTTTAAAATCAAAATTCTCTTTTTTTGACTATGCCAACTCAAACCCCCAAATTATTCTGTTTCAAAATCTCTATAGAGTGGGAGGTGCCAAAACTTCCCCAGGTGTCCACTCCACTGTTTAACGAGATTTACAGTCAGTGAGACCTAGTCCAGAGCCCCCCTGTGGTGGCTTGACATTCGCATAGTGAGGTGTGGGAAGACATGCTTTATGGGATATCTCTTTGCATCTTCTTTGTAACAGCAAATGAAAGAGCAAAAATTAAAGGCAGAGAGCCAGTTCCACCAATTAAACGCTGTTTTTAGAACACATTTAAGAAACATGAGTTAAACTAAGTAGAAGGATGGAAGTCAGTAGCTAGAAGGACAGCCTGCAGGATTCTCCTTGTCTCCTGCAACATCACCTTTTCCTGCAAATGCAAGTTATTCCGCAGATGCTCCTTGACCTCTTCATCTGTATCCCTCTGTGGAAAGAGATGTTAAATTTTATTCCTAATGCGTGGTTTTGCTGGGATCTTTATCAGAACAATAAAAGAAAAATTATAGACATGTCCCAAATTACTGACTCTCAAACCAGCTTTAAAAATGAAGGCATCTTGCCTCTGTGCACCTTGATTTCTGTGCATTTCTCCACACCTCCCTCCCCCAAAGGACTCGCCCTTTGCAGGCTGACAGCCACTACTACCACCGGCTGGACCGCATGCTCGGCCCAATCAGACAGGCAGCTTACATAGCTATATCGTGATTTTGCCAGGGAGATCAGCTCCTGGTCGCCTGGTGTGCACATATTCAAACCAATGGGCAGCATTTTCTTGAGTGCAGCCACGATGAGGGAGGTCTGGATGGAATACAAGTCTCCCCTCCGCTTTGTCTTCTTCCGCTCCTGGTCCTGTCCTCCAGACTAGATGATGTTGAAATAAAGAGAGGGGCTCAGTGACTGTCTGAAAGGAACTGCCTCACCTCAGAGGTAGCCTGTCAATACAGGCTGGGCCTTACTACATTTCAAAGAACAGTAGCATGAGTATATTAAGCAAGGACAAACCAGGTGGCCATAAAGGACCAGCCTTAACCTTGAGCTTTCTCTTCTGCGCATGCACACGGAACCATGTGACTAGACGCACGACACACCACAGACACCTACAGTCTTTGCTCATTCACTTCTGGACCAAGTGAACAAAAATCCTGTTTTTTTTTGCAAAAAGAGTGACATGATAGCTAATAAAATGATCCCAGGAAATAAGTGGGAACCCCAAGGCTGGGGAATCAGAAAAATGTGCAAGGGCATCCATTGTGGTGCAGTTGCTTTGCATTTCCAGGGCTGAAGCTAGTATTTTGGAGCACCAGGATCCCACCTAACCTCCCCACCATGGGGCAATGCAAATTCTCACAGGAAAAGAAAAATCCTAGAGTAGGGCTGCTTTAGGATCTGGCTGGGAAAAAGTTGGGAGAGAAACTAGATCCAAAAGAAAGGAGGTCCCCAAGTCAAGGGGCATTTGCACACCTGTCTTGCTCATGCCTTTCAGAGAGAATCCATTCAGTGAAGTGGTAGGTTTAAGAGAGGAACCCAGTGCACTGGGGTGTGGACAATGGCAGCCCCAGGTAACCAATGGAGAATCCTCAGCACCCACAACACAGGGCGGGTCAGGTGGGATCCAGGACACAAGGTGCTACAGTGACCTGGTTTTCATGATGCTAGGTTTGGAAAGAGCAATGCTGAGCACGTGGTGCCCTGCCTGCTGGACTGTACCTCCACTGAGTGGGCTCCTGCTGGAGCTGGGAGGACTGGGTAGCTAGAGGCTAGTCAGGGACCACAAGGGAGAGGGAACTGGTGCTCGGAGCAGCAATGGGGTGGTGGCACTTGGTTTACAATGGCATAGCTACACGGCTCTGGGAGCAGGGCAGGACAGGTGCTTCCCCTGGAACTGGTAGTTTTGACCTGGACTCCTGGGCTGGGGCAGAACTTATTTTGTGAGACACGGGCTTTCTAAAGAGGATAGTCAGAATTAACACCAACTTGGGACTGATTGCTTTAATTACTTTCCAATGTGTGAAAGAGGTCTACGGTCATTAATGGCACCCTGGTAAAGGATGCGGTTTCCTCCACCTGCAGCACCTGCAGGTGCTTGTATTTCAGAAACCACAGAGAAGCACTTGACCAGCAGAACCCAGCCTAGTCAAATGATGTCCCACATTCTCCTGGTTACGGAGGCATCTTGTGCACAGTGCTCCAAAACATCAGGTCAGCCCCCCCCCCCGGGACAGCTGTGGGAGGGGCAGAGAGATGTACAAGGGCGAAGAAATAAAGACAAGGAAAGGGGGCTTATTATGCCCAGGAGCATAATCGAAAGTGAATGCTGGTTTACACGAAGGCTGTACGAGGTCTAATACATACTGAGCACTTGGAAGGCTTTTTAGATGTTTTACTATCAGGTGTAAAATCTAAAGTTTGTGTCTAAGGGCAAAACTCATTTATAGTCTATTACCCTTGACAATGTTTCGAACTGTTCATTAAGGGCAGAAGCTGATTATGTACATATGAACTATGTGGTATCTTGTATGTGTAGAGGTAAAATGCAAATGTTAATACACAGTATATAAACAGGTAGGTATGCTAAAAATGTAATGATGTAGATTTGATTACATACTTTTAATTTCCTGCTCATTCTCTATTTGGTTTGATTAGTCTAGTATTCTAATCATAAATACTGCATGTATGATATGGCTTCAATGTGCCTGATTCTTCAATAAAACAGTTCTAACCCTCCAGACAACCCTGAAGCATTAACAAGTCAGTTTTATAAATGAAAACGTGATGCTCAGAAAAATTGAATAATTTTTCCAACGTCATACAAAGTAAGCTTCTGAGCCATCACCCAGACACACGTCTACCTTGGCAGGACTCCATTTCCCTCTTCTAACTAAGTGCTGCATGTGACCTGGTTCCTACGTATCTCCCTTTATCCACTACATACCTTAGGGCAGAGGGCTTGGGACAATAGCAGCAGATACACATTAATGAACAGAAAGAGAAGAATTTCCACTTGATAACCTTTAGGGGCAATTGAAAAATTGTCCCTGGGTTTATCCCACCATATGTGCATTGTATATTAAAAAAAGCCTCATGGTTATTGATTTCAAACCCTTGAGCTGAGTCCTTGGAAGACTTTCTTTGAATTACAGGAGCCTTGAACAACAGGCAGAACATGTAGAATGAAAAGGGCTGAGATCACTAACAGAAAATAGGACTGTGACCCTGGATGTCACCACAGAAGAGTGAGCCTCCCAGGCTCTCATGCCCTGTCAGTCATGCCTTTCTCTGTGAGTGTGGTAGATTCCACACTAACAGAGAGGGCAGCTGGGGAAGGGAGCAGAGATAGCAAGGAGACCTCGGTTAGGGCGAGGCTTGGCTGGCTTCCCCATTCCAAGGGTGGGTAGGCCTACATTCACTCTTTGACAGGCAGTTGTCTTCCCTGGAGCAGGCCTGGGGACCTCCAGGTGGGAAAATCCATTCTGTACCACCCCCATGATGATCACAGTGCAGAGGGGGCCAGAGCCTGGCATCTCTAACACTAGGACAGAAAAGACACGTCATGCATTTGACCTGTACCTTTACTTGCATGGCCTGTGTGGAAAGACAAAAGAAAAGAAACAAGGAGAAGAGTCAGTCAGTAGAAGCAGGGGTCCACATGTTATTCATAGTTTCTTAGTCCCAGTTTCTCAGCCAACACAACAGAAACTCAACTGGTCTGTGGGAGTCAGGTAAACACAGCATGAGGAGCAAGTGGGAGGTTAGGATGGAGGTTAATCTGTTCATAGAGACTTATACCCAGACAAGACCATTCACCCCTGGGAGGAGGCCAACTGAGAGACCAGCCTTCCAGAGTGTGTGGCCCTCAGACCCAAGCCAGCATGGTCTTCAGATCTGGTCACCCACACCAACTCTTCAGATATGAAGTCTTTCCCTTTCTACTCCCCTCCTTCCACCAGGCTGGGCTACAGATGACCTGTCATGTAACCAAAGACCCCCAACTTTTCTTCCTCCCACCCACTGAATTATCAACTCCAGCAGATCTGTGGCTATAAAAAGAGAGGGAAACTGAGCTAAGGTGACATTGCTTCTCCTTCTGCTGAAAGGATTGCTTTTAAAAAAATATTCTAGGAAAATCCAAAGTGATTTGGGATCATCCCACAACCCGAAGGATGAAGCCCCTTCTTCTTACACTCTGACCTTTAAACACACCTTAGGTCAAAGGCTCCTACATTCTACGGGTTCTACTTTTATTCTTTTCTTCACATATTGCTAACTTCAGTTAATTCATTGCAATTACCTAATTGCAGTTCACAAATCTTCAAAATAATTTCATCTCCCCACACTTAGATCAGAAACCATCATCAGTAGTTTATGTGTAAACAAGACATGTGTAGACCTTGAGTGAAAGAAACAGGCTTTTTAGGGATAAGGGTTTGATGAGGATGTACCCCCTGGTGGTGTTCTGCACCAAGATGGCATGGGGCGAGTTTGCACCTGGTTTTTGAGCAAAGGCAAACACGTGGCATGGGAAGTTCTTAACCCATGGAGAGGGCAAGTGAAGACAGGTCAACCCAACTGCAGATGTTAAAGGAAGAGGAGACTCACTAGAAATTAGTCTGAGGATGAGAAGCAAGAGATAGAGAAGGAAAGGGAGAGAATGAGGGGAGAGGGCGCACATATGTGCACAAAAGAAGGAGGGCCATGAGAGAAAAGGGGAAAGGTAGAGGATAGAGGAGAGAGACTAAGAGGGGGAGACCAAGAAGAGTGTGTGTGTGTGTGTGTGTGTGTGTGTGTATGTGTGTGTGTGTGTGTGTGAGAGAACACAACTGTGAGCACACCGCACAAATGTGAGAACAACAGAACAAAGAAAATTAAAAAAAGAGGTAGAGGGAGGAAATGAAAGAGAGAGAGAGGAAAGAATGATGCATAAGAGGGGAGATTGGAGCAAGAAGAAAACTCACACAAATAACTCAATGCACTTAATGATATCTTCTAAAATAATTCTTGTTCCTTCTGATCTACTGAAATCACACTCCGGGGTGAGGTAGTTTTAAACCTTTAGGCACTCTCATTCCTGCATCACAACTCTTCTTATTTATTTATTTGTTTGTTTGTTTGTTTATTTATTCTTGCAACCTTTGTCAAGGAACTGGCATTTCTTGGGCTACACACATTCTAACTTACCATTCCCCTCCGAGGAAGCTGCTGCCATTTTTCCAGAAAACAAAACAAGTTTAAAAACAAAACACAAAACAAAAAGACACTTGCTCAGCTTAGTTACATTTAACTGAACATATATTTGCAAACCGGTGTTATATAAACAAAATATACAATGAGCTCTCACAAAACAATCTGCCTTAGCTGTCAGAACAAGACCATACATTTGAACTGAGCTTCAGTCAGTCAGTATGAGCAGTGTGGCCCACTGTATATTTTCTCCACTTCCTGTCCTTTTGCAATGGCGTGTGCAGTGTGCTTGGCATGCAGCGGTCACATACACATACCTCCACGAAGGCTGCCAACTCATTTACACAACACCAGAATTCAATTGAGAATGGAGATAAAGCAGGCAAACGCGGCCGTTACCCATTCAGATTAGGTCGTAGAGAGAATATTTAAAAGCAGGGAAGCAAATGCAATGGGGACTCAACTGCCCTGCCCTGGCTCCCCAGTATGTGGTTCTACATCCAAAAAAATACCAGAAATGGCTATGAGTTGCTCTTTATTGCAGGCGTGGTATCCTTAAATAAAGCACTGTATTTATCAAACATTATTCTGTCCTAGAGACACTACTTAAAACTGATTTAGTAGAGCTGGGAAAAATCAGGCAGTAAATTCAATCCCATTATATGGACTGGCCCATAGGAGCCCATAGGGGTTAAGTGAATGATACAAGGCTAGACTGTCATCAACAGTCTATGTATTACTATACTCTGTCTCAGTTGAGGCAACAGGAACAGTATGAATACTTGTCACCCTGAGTAGCAGGGCAGATATTATTTAACACCCATGGACAGAGGGCCTGTAGCGCAACTGCCTTATAACTCTGACCCTATCGCATTTGGCTCAGAAAGAATTGGCATACAATGTTAATGGAAATGAAAGAGTTTGCCTCCACAGACTGACTGTACCAACAGGGACAATGCCTCAATTCTGAACCTAGCCATCTTTTGACAAAACAAATAACCCCTTTTCCTCACTCAGTGATGTGAATGAACAAAATGTCAGGTTAGTTTGTTAGTAGGTGAATTTTGAAATGTCATTTCTCTGTCACCTTGTTTCTTTTCAAATGTAAACACAAGGACCCTGTGTATCCATTCATCACCAGAAGGTTGAGATGTTTTTGCCATTTCTGCTCATCTGGGACCCAAATCCTGTGTCGGAGTCATTTCCATTGCTTTGCTGCCATCCCCTGCCAACCACAATGGATGCTAGCAGGTTCAGTACCCAGTTGGTGGATCTACTCTGAGCTGAAGATAACATGGGGTCTTGCCTGGGATTTATTGACTTTCTTCGGAAGAGAGGACTAAAGGGGAGCCTGTAACAACTGTAAGAAGACACTGTAGAGGCAACATTACATAAGCTAGATGTCCCAAAGAGCTGGAGTCTGAAAATTCCTACCTATCGTACCTCGCATGAGCAACAGATGTGTTCACCAAGAGGTAAATGCAAAATGGCTATTGAAAAATCAATTAAAAGTATCTAAAACACACAAGGATCCACTATAAGGTTTCTTTGCAGCAAATATTCCTCTTGAATGTGATCACTCTGCTTTATATATGCATAATTTTGCTTGTAAAACCTTATTAAGTGGTGCATATATTAAAAGTGTATTCTAGCGCATACTTAAGAGTGATTCTAAATGCCAACAGTCAGGTTTTGGATGCTGTGTTAGTGTCCATATAGCTAAAAAATGGAAGAGACAAAAAGTTCAGCATGATTGCTGCTGGCCAGAGCTATCTCCACACTGGGTGGAGCCCCTGGTGCTAAAGTTTCCATGTTGGATGTCATACCAGCCCCTGGTCTGCAGCTCCACAAACAGGGGGCCTCCAGCCCAAATGGTTATTGGAAAGATGCCCACATTGTTGGCTACAAATCTATGGCTCCCATCTTTCCAGAACTGACTGTTACTTCTCAGGGGTCCCCAGGTACACTCCACCTTCACGTTCCTCAAAGGCAGCACAGGTCACTTCTACCTGGCGTATATAGCCAGCCCCGTTGAGGCACATTTCTCAGGGAAACAGAGTCAAGAGTAAGCAGATAGTAACAAGACATCACATTTAGGAGCCTTTGCTTTTGCATGTACACCTGAAGAAGGCCTCGTGCAGAGCTGACTCAGGAGGAGCTGGGGGCCAATCTCCCCCTCCTGTATGCCAGCTATGCTCCTCCCTGTGGGTTACTCTTTTTTTTTTCCAGACAGATGTCTGGTGTGCCATCTTTCAAACATTTCCTGCAGGGAGGTGGACAAATGTTTGGTTTTCTGAGTGCAACTGTCATGAAGAATAAACGTAAGGCATTAAGAGGTCAACATACGTGAAATAAAAGAGCTATTGAACATTCCACATAGGAGGAAAGCAAGCAATAACATAAGAGCGCATGCTATCGAAATTGTCAAAGCAAGCTCATTTCTTTTTGGCTAATCGATAGGTGGCTCTAAGTATGTGTGTTTTTGTAGCTTTGCTACACAAGGAGCAGTTCTATTTTAAAAGCACTAATAGCAGCTTTGTTTTGGAGACCTCTTGAATGCCTTAGGCAAGTCTTGAAACTTAAACTTTTTGACATACAAGCAGCTATTTATTCATAAAATGTGATGACCATGCTTATTTAAGAGCAGTTTTTTTTCCTGGCTCATTCTCAAAGAAACAACGGCGGAGACTGTTGGTAACATAGTTTGACCTAAATGAAGAATAGTGCTATACCCACAAAATATGAAACAGATTCAAGTCATGGCTGAGGTCAAGGTTGAAGAGTCTTTGGAACTGACTTCTAAGGACTTACTTTTGACATCTTGCTTTTGCTGTCTCCGGTTAAAAAAGCCAAATTATTAATTTCATTCTGAATCACAAAATTTTGCTCTTCCCTCTTGAAGTTCTAAATGGTGGGAAATAAAGAAACAAACATTACAAGAAAGACTTTCAAGCTTTCACAACCATCCTAAATCCAGGACCCAAAAGTGTCCTTACGTGAGATTTACACCACAGGATGAAGACCTCTGCTACCATGCGGAAGAGCTGGTCAGAATCAGCATCAGGACTCTTGAGCCAGTTAGATCTGTGTCAAAAGGTAAATGAATATATGAAATTCAGTAAGGATTACAGTATTCACACGTTAAAAATTGTACCAACACACATTCATCCAGATAAAACTGCATTCCCATAAGAAGGCAATAATCAGGAAGACTAAATGTCAATGTATTCCTTACATACTTAGATACAGGTACGTAACTGGGGTAGATATTTTTGAAGGATCCAAAATAATCATTTCTGATTTTTACCAAAGGATTCAAGGATTATCTTAGCAAACAGATGTCAGAAATCAGCATCTCAAAATTGTCACAGGTAGGGTTTTGTTTCTTCTTTAAACAGATAAGTAGATGAAAGTTAAGCTCCAAGTTGGGGACAGACCTCCTTTAATACATAAGGGTATCAGGACTAGGAAAGTTGGTCACTATGACATCTAATCTTGTCCTTGACACTTGTCACTGTCAAGCCTTTGAAATTCTGAATATAACAAACAAGTCATACCCACCCCTTTTCCTTTTGAAGCCAGTTTTATGAAAGAAATATGTAAGATAATAGTTTTTCCACTGTCATTTGAAGTGTATGAGCAGAAGCTAATTATCTCCTATGACTTCTAAAGTGGTCTGGGAACTGGGCTGGGTTAAGAAATATCATAACACTATTAAGAAGGCTAAATTGAGTAGAAGTCAGTCATTTTCCACAGTTACCTTGCCCCTAAGTATCTTATATGAATTAAATTATACTTCTAAAGGGCTGGATGAGTTGCCATTTTCAAATATCTGCAGAGAGTAACTGAAAAGAAAAACACTGTTCTTCTGTTGACTACTTCTGATACCAAATGTGTGTGTGTGTGTGTGTGTGTGTGTGTGTGTGTGTGTGTGTGTGTGCGCGCGCGCTCTTTATCTCTAATGAAGTTCTTCAAGTTTGGAGTGGTGAGTAGGAAGAATATCTCAGTGAATCTCTTTCCCCAGGGGCACAAATTCTCTGCACCTCTCCCTTGAGCCAGACCAAGATGGTGTTTATAGGAGAACAGAAAATCCTGAGCCCAGCACTCCTACTGCTCAGACCCAGTCATCCCCCAAGCAATGTTCCTCCTCCCTGCTCCCAGTGCTCCATAGGGTTCCACGTCAAATTCAGGCACTTGATCCTTTTGGAGATACTTCACTCATTTGTGGGTCTGTTTTATCATCTGCACTGCTCGCTCCCAAGGGCAGCTGGAAAACGCAAGGCTGTTGGTGGGGAAGGATTCAGCTCTAGAACCTGCCATATAGAGGCGATGGTACAGACAACCCAAGTGGATGAAGGAACTGAGCATTTTAACAGAGAAAACAAGAATTAAGAATGAATCTTGGGTGGTGACAAAAGTAACAGGACTCAGACTCACACTTTCAAAAGGACAAGTCAGCAAGTTTTGAGAAAAAACAAAGCCACGCTCCCGTGTTGACAGGCAGGTTGGCTGACAAAGTCGAGAGCTTTCCTCAGCCCTGTCCCCAAACTTCTCCCTGCTCAGGACCCCGTCTGAATCGGTCACCGCATAGGGTCTGCTTTGATTCCCACTGGCAGTTTGAGAGATGGGTTTTCTCCCCAAATCACACTATTTGGAGTTGATTTCTATGTTTTGAATGTTTCTGATTCCCAGAAAGGAGGCTAAAAAGCCCCTGCTCTTACAGAGAGACTTTTAAATCCATCTTGACTTTTATCTCCTGGCAACAGGATATGGAAAGCTGGTTTTCCCTGCTTTCCTGACACCACACCTGGAGATCCTGCTCATCTCAGGCCAGATTCAGGCAGAATACTGACCAACAAAAGCGTCTCTTCAGATGAGTGCTCCAGATACCAGACAAACCTCAAATACTGTGGGACAGGGCTGACAGAAGTACAAAGGTTTAATAGGATGAGGAAAACTAGGGGGATGAGTGGCTCTCTTCAATATTTAAAGAGCGGCCACAGGAAAGATTAATCTTGCGTGGCTTTAGAGAGCAAAATTAGAGCCAATGCAGAGGAGTTACAGAGTTGAATTCAAGAAGGTTTGGACTGTTTAAAACCAGAATGGGACCACATGCGGAGGAAGGCTGGTGCTGTTGTCTTCTACCCTCCATTTCCCTCTAGAACTGTGGTGTACAAACTGAGGCAGGAAATCCTCTGCTAGGAAAAAGGAAGGGGTGCTTATCTATTCATCCAGTAGGAGAAAACATGAGGTGACTCTAATATCCCTGCTGATACCACCATCCCATCATTCCAAGTCAGCTAATTCTCTGGATGAGGAAAGGACTTGAAGAAGGTGAAGGTACTCACACTGGAAGGGCTCGTGTGGCTGTGATGCTTGAAGAGTGGGCTGAAAGTGGGGATGAATGAATTAATGATGATCTCAAAGACTCTCTGACATTGCCATTTTTAGCAACTGTCAAACACCGTGCAAGTGGAACACACTCTGTCTTGAGTCTTGATGTCAATAGCGACAAATGCAATTAAGGCGCTATTCCAGGAGCAACCTTACTCTACTCTTATGTTTGTTTCCACTTCAAACCCTGACAAATTCCTTATTTAAACTGCTAACATAATTATGTCATCAGAAATGACTAAAATGATGACCCTTACAGTGGGGTTTCATTTGGGAAAGTGAGTATAATTTTTTGCAGATAGGAAAGGAGAGAGAGAGGAGAGAGAGAGAGAAAGAGAGAGAGAGAGAGAGACAGAGAGAGAGACAGAGAGAGGGGAAGAGAAGTGGAGAGGAGAGGAGAGGAGAGAGGACAGGATGGCCGGGGGAAGGAGGGAAAGAGAGAGAGAGAGAGAGAGATACTATGTATGTGTATGTAAGATGCTTACTTTGAAAATACTAAACATAAATAATATCAAATACATTATTTTAAATAAGAATAATTTTCCTTATAAAATAAGTGCTAAAAGGAGTATATCCAGATCTATCCTGTCCATGGAAGAATGGGATATGACTCAAAAAGTTAGTAATGCTCCCCCAAATATTCCTGCATCCCTTCAATATCTATAACAGGTATCTTAAAACTAAGCCTTCCAAAATTTATATTTTAGGCCTTTAAAGTTTAAGAGGGTATGTTAGAGTAAAATATGTATATCAGTCTTTGTCCTGGTTCCTGGAACAGAGCTCCTAAAACTTTTGGGTTCTCCTGAATAATAGGAGTGTCTTGTTTTTCATAATAAGCCCCTCTGAGCTCATACCTGGGTTTATGCTAATGAAATGACTCTTGATTAAGGGGCTAGATAACTTTAGGATGGGGGTGGTTACCAGAAAAACTAGAACTTTCTGGTTCTAGTTGGAATCAGATGGAGGGTTTGGAACTTTCAGCTTTACTCCCCTGCCTCTGGGTAGGTTCGGGTGGGGCAGGCTGGAGACTGAGTTCAATCTCATTCACCAATGGCCAATGATATATCCATCATGCCTATACAAAGAAACTTACATAAAGACTCTTGAATGATGAGGGCTGGGGATGTAGCCCAGTGGTAGAGCACTTTTCTAGTATCTACAATGCCCTGGGTTCACTTGCTAGTTTCACAAAACAAAACAAAAACAAAACAATACAATACAACAACAATGAAACTCTTGAATGATGATATTCAGGGAGCTTCTAGGGAGGGTGGTGCCCATACATTTCCCTCTGTGTCTCTTCCATTTGGACGTTCCTGAGTTGTATTTTTCCTAATAATCAGTAGTTGTAAGTAAAGTACTCCTGCATTTTATGGGTCATTTTGAGGAAGGGGTCACAGGAACCCCTGTATTTATACTCAGCTAAGAGTTGTGGGTAGCCTGAGCATCCCATTTGTGCCATTTGTGGGTGGTATCTGAAGTGGAGTAATCATGTGGACTGAGGACTGAGCCTTTGAACTGTGGGGTCAGTACTAGCTCTGAGTAGTCAGTGTCAGAATTAACTTAGGTCACTGGACACCCAGCTGGTGGTGAAGAAGTGGAGAACCAGTGTGGAAATGATACATGTTCTTTCAAGGGGGGAAAATGGTGCAAGGGTAAGGGTTTTGATGGCATGTCATAAGATTCAGTGAAAATGTTTGTGCTTATTCCATGAATACCTTTTATAATTTTATAAACTTACAGTCCTATAAGCCTTCATATTTCTCAGATAATTATTTAATTATTCATAATGGCTCAGTTAAATTTCATACCAAATGAACATATTGGGCTTGGGAAAATGGTGAATTACACAGAAAACCCCTGCCATTATCTGAATTAACTTGCTGGATTATGACATGAGAGCCTTTCAACATGTGAAGCTTTGTAGAACAGGAGGGTTGATGATGAGCTGGGACATGTGGTCCTATCCAGTCACAGCATCTCACCATAACCCCAGGGCAGTGACTGATCAGGAAAAGCAGAGGCACATGGGATAGGGAGAAAGGGGGAATTGGGATAACCATTCAGAAGCACTGAAGTTGGGGATCAGGTCTTAAGGGAAGGGAGTAGCAGGTTTGGGTAAGCTCACAATGTTGTGTTCTTTCCTACCTCTGCTCTCTAAATGACACCCACATGTTAGGACAGAGGCATATGCCATGAGATGTCTCCCAGTTTTGAATCTCATCTCATGAGGCTATACCAAGCTGCCCATAAACCCCAGACTGTTCTCTTCACTGTCCCTCATTTTAGCTCCAGTCTCACCGATATTCTCCCCAACATGCCCCAGTCTTCATCCTCAGTGATTTCAATATATGTGTTCATGATCTTCCCAACACCATGGCTTTTCAGTTTATTATTTTCTTCTCTAAGGATACTTCTCTCCACCTGCCTTGTATAAAACTGCATGGCCATTACCAATAACACAACTTCCTCCAACCCCATAACCACCTTCTACCTGGTATCCAGACTCCAGCAAAGCTTTGACCAGACTGGAACTAGCAATCTCTTGATCCTTTGCCTGTTCATAGACATTAGCCTCCTATGTCCTCACTGCCCTCATCATCTGGCTTAAATTCAATGTTCATTAATGTAGAATAGTGATTAGTAGAGGTTGAGAAGGGTGGGGAAGGGGAGGAAGGAGAAATGGAGGTTGGATTTGATTAGTGCATGCTGAATGAATGTGTTGGAATATCATGCTGAAAACCCTTCATGTGTGCAACTAATACATGGCAATAAAAAAGAATAGAAAAAATATTCCATGGTCAATCTTTATAATTACCCTCCTACATATACCCTCAATTCCTTAACCCATTTTTGTCATACTCACTTTGCAAAACCCCAGTCCTGGTTAAATCCAACTCTCTTCCTACTTTGGGTCTATAGGTGGTAGCTGAACTTGACTGGAGGAAAAGACCAGATGGGTCTCACTTTAAAATCATGATACAGATCTTAGTAGGCCTCTTAATGTAGCCTGATAATCACAGTGCAATTCCCTCATTCATCTACTCTTTGCTTTCCCTGGCAATGGCTTCATACCTTCCCTTTCCATATGACTTCTATCTTAATTCCTACCTGATGATCTTGCTCCCAACTTCACTGAGAAAATGGAAGCAATCAGAAAAGGACACCTATAGATTTCCATCCATATCTATCTATCATCTATCTATCTATCTATCTATTATCTATCTATCTATCTATCTATCTATCTATCTATCTATCTGGATATAGGTAGATATAGATGTATCTCTACTAGCAACCCTCCTGCCTGTTGCTCTGGGTGAATTATTGAAGGCTGACCCTTTGCCTGCTCAAAGACATTGCTTTAGAAATTCTCTCTTGCACGATCCAGTCCCAGGTCTCAGTTCTCATCTTATTTACCAGCAGTGTTTGAAATGTTTGCTCATTCTTTCCTCCTGGAAATCCTTTATGCAGTTGGCACCCAGGACACAATACTCTGTTGTTTCCCCCCATCTTATTGATTGCTCTCTTGCAGTCTCATTTGCTGGTTCTTTTTCTGCCTAAACTCTTAGTGTTGGGGCCATTAGGGCTCAGTTCCAGGAATTTTTCTCTTCCTCTCTCAATCCTTCATTTATCTCATCCAGCCTCACGGTCCTTAAAGACTGCATTATTGAAGGTGGTGACTTCCAAATTTCACATCTACCCAGGCTTTCCCACTGAACTCTGGGCTCATATATTCAACTGCCCACTCAAAGTTTCATCTGTTCTTTTAAATTGGCAACTAAATTCAACATGTTCGAAAGGCATCTGATTTTCCCCTCAAAAAACAAAATAACTTCTGTACCCACAATGTTCCCCAATCCAACTGCTAGAAATGCCATTCATCCTCTTCTCAGGCTAAAACTCTCTAGAACCATCTATCAGGTTCCTCTTTCATTTTGTTCCCAACATGGAAATTGCTGGGGCTTTGCCTTCAAAATTGACCCAGAATCTGACAATTTCTGTCAGCTTTTACAGAAACTGCCCTGGCTTTAGCCACTATCAACTCTTTGTCTAAAAACTGTGGTAAAATACATATAGCATTTGCCCTAGTAATAATTGACACATCTATAATGTATAACCACTATCACTCTAGTTCCAGAACATTTTCATCACTCCAAAAGGAAGCCCTAAGCCCATTAGTCACTCCTTATCCCTCCCTTCCCTCTTCAGCCCCTGGCACAGCTGATCTGCCTTCTGTCTCTCTGGGTCACTATCAACTCTAGCCCTTGCACTTCCTTATCTGCCCCTCCCCTTGCTACAGTGCTCGAAGAAGAGAGTCAGTGCGCATGGCAGACTGGCTCAGCACCTCCAAGGTTTATCTCACTAGAGAAAAAGCTAGGGTTTTTACAGGGCCACAAAGGTCTGCTCTCTCTCCCAGTCCCAGGTTGCCTTTCTAGCACCCCTGATGTTCTCCCATCCCCCATTCCATTCTAGCTACCCTGGCTCTTTGTGGTGCCTTGAGCATCCCAAACACACTCCTTCCTTAGGACTTGCACCACGTGGTCCCCTCCTGTAACACCCTTGGCCCAGACATTAAGGTTCCCAACCTCACTTCCCTCAGGTCTTTGCTCAAATGTTGCCTTTTCAATCATACTCTATTTTAAAAACTGCCACTCCATCCTACGCTGGCACTCTGAATTCCCCTTACCCTCTCTATATGATTTACTTGTAAGTTTTGCTTGTTGTTTATGCTCCCCTACTCCCAGAATGGATGCTCCCTAGGCCAGAGAGCTTGTCTATTTTGTTCACTCCTATCCCCAATACCAGGAACAACACCTGACACACAGTCAAGTAATACCTGTTGAATGGCTGTGCAAGAGTCCGCAGCGGGACAGAAGTGGGTCACTGCCACCCTTACTTGGCCAGCTCCCCTGACCTGTGGAAACTTGTGCACACGCATGCCCCAACACACAGAGAATCACTGGAAGTCAAGGAAAGCACGACCCACAGGTCCTGCGCCAAGGACAACTAGTGGGGGACTGGTGGCGGTAGCTGTGACCTCCCTTCATCTCCCCATTAACACAACCTAGCACCATCCTGCCATCCTCTTCCCATTCTGTTAGCCTCGGAGGGGTGGGCAGGCCCTCAGGGACCTTCTCCATACCTGTTGTTGTCCACGTATCGAATGAGCATAGGGTAGAAGGCGTAGAGGTCTCTGCAGAGGATGGCGAACTCGTCCAGGATGAGCAGCTCGGCCTCCTGCGTGTCCCCTTTGCCGTCGGCCTTCAGCTGCTCCTCCTCCTGCACCGTCCTGACGGCCTTCTTCTTCAGCTTCTCCAGCGTCGGGATGAAGTGGCTCCTCAGCAGGTCAGGCCTGGCTTTGCTGATGATCGGCTGGGCGAATACTGCGTGTGCAAACACAGGGCCTCTGCTGTGTCATGTATCACAGCGGACAGTTGTAAAAACGAAAGAACTGGTGCTGAAAGCTGAGGCTGCGGGAGCATCGACTCGGGATGGCACCTGCTCTCGCTCCCTTCCTTAGTCTCCCCCTTGGCACTTCCCTCTTGTAAACCTGCAGTGGAGGATGAGGGGCAGGGCTACCACAGAGGCAGGTCCCTACCCTGCTCTGCTCCTCCACGTCACGGGGAGCCCCTGCCACCCCCGAACTCTTCATACATGCATGGCTTGTGCCGGGCCTCCCTGCTCTCCCTAACAGGCTATCTTGCGTGGTTTCATAGTATGTTCACATTGGTTTTGGCCCATTAGCTAGATTTGAAGTCTCTGAAGGAACCTTTCTGTTCACAAGAATGAGTTCTGTGCTAAGCCCAAAGTAGGCACTAAATACAGCCTGCTGCTGAGGTGATGGCTGTGCCAGCTACCTCGATTCGATCACTGCACACTGCATATGTGGACTGAAATGTCACACTGCACCCTATAACATGTACAATTACTATATGCCAATTACAAATAAAAATACTTTAAAAATCAATGTTAACATGTATATTAACATACATATATGTATATACATGTATACTTATATATACATATATACACTTTTACATGGGCACACACACATACACATATGCTTTCTGGTTATTTTGTAGAAAAATCTGTTAAAGCCGGACGTGGTGGTGCATGCCTGTAATACCAGTACTTGGGAGGCTGAGACAAGAGGGTCGCAGGTTCGCGGCTAGCGTCAGCTACTTAGTGAGGCCCTCTGCAACTTAGTGAGACCCTGTTTCAAAAATAAAGAATAAAAAATAGGGCTGGGGGTGCAGCTCAGAGGTAGAAGCCCCTGGTTCAATCTCCAGTGCCCCAAAAAGAAAAATCTGTTAAAAAACACAATAATCCAACCACAGTTCTCAGCCCTCATCACTTAGAGCTGCCATCCTACTGCCTGGGGGCTTCTCTGGGCCCCTGAAGGAGGGAGTAGGAGTAATGCTGATACCAGCTAAAAAGGAACGGAGAAAGGCCAGAGGATCACCAGAACACAAAAGCAGAAACGAGCAACCAGTGGGGCTACAAGGCTGGCCTGTCTCACCCTATTTCTTGTCTTACCCTATTTCTTACATCGTATTGATTAGATATTGGTTACAATACTATTAGACCAATGGGATAGGATGTTTTGAAGATAAAACAATAGTAACTGTAAGAAAAAAGATAAAACGAGTAAGTCACAAACCATTGACAATGTACATTCATATGCGATTTCAAAGTTTCTTTAGCTTGGGCCATTGATTGGACACACTCTATATTCCAGCAAGTTTTCTTTCTAACCTCACTTTCCCTTATTTTTCACTTGTATAAAAAAAGGGCTTTAGAAAGGGAAGGTTAAGGGAGCTTTCTGATGAGATGCATTCATCAAGAAGCTGCAACTTCTTAGCCCTCATTGAGGTGTGGCTTTGCTTTGGATCTGAAATCAGAATGGCTATCCCTGATGCGGGTGATTTGAGGTTGCTATTTAAAATGGACTTGGTTGAGTCACCAGGAATTAAGTGGCCTGACTTAATGAAATCTGGATTTGATGTGGAATTGCAGGCCAGAGTTCAATTTCCATCTGTGCACTCCCACACGAACTCTTCCTCTTGCAACTCTATGGAGGTGAGGGAGCAGGTCCTTTGATCTCCTGCCTTCCCCTAATTCAGATTTATAGATTAGAGCTCATAAATAATTGCCTTATGGTTAGCAATATTTTAAAGCTGATGCCCCAGAAGGGAAAACCTACTTGATTTATTCATATGTCCACAGAGGCTGACATTACCTAGCAGCTGTCATCATCCAAAATGTTTATAATTTTGATCCCAGTTTATTTTTGAGACAGGAAGGAGGCAGGACATTTTCTTCCCTGGTCTTTCAAAAGTACATCTATCCATTTGTCTAGGAAGGTAATTACTTAGTGCCGGGCTAACAGCTCCCTTTAGCCGAAGTGTGGTATTTCATGGGGGGGGGGAGATTATAGTGGGGAAGCTGTTGCTGGTGGACTCCACTATCTACACTGTAGGTCCATCAAACACAGTAACTGTGCCTTTGTGTCTATCTCTTCAGACCCTAGTTTGACACAGGGGGCATTAATATTCATGGTTTCTTGACTGTAGAAAGTATATTCATTTCCCAAGCTTGTCCTTTTTTTGAGGATCAGAAAATTGGCTAATAGTATTCATCAAGAGCCTATTGCATGCAAGAGTTAGAGGGACACAAAGAAAAACAGCTGCTGTGAGCTTACATTACAGAGTCTTAGAAAGCATAAAGCGAGATACAAGCACAGAGTGACATTAAGGAGCTTCAGCGCAGTCCAGATAGGAGCGAGTTTTATACCCGTGGAAAGCTCACGGGATTACTTAACAACAACAACAACAAAAACCCCATGGACAATTATTATTACTGTAAGAGCAAATGGGGTTCTTAAGTACCAAAAGC
This sequence comes from Glis glis, assembly GCA_004027185.1. Lineage (NCBI taxonomy): Eukaryota > Metazoa > Chordata > Mammalia > Rodentia > Gliridae > Glis > Glis glis. Next base: position 81,705 of record PVJS01000011.1, read on the forward strand.
AAATAAAGCAATGATTAAGAAGGACTTCCTAGAGACTTGGGGGATGACAGCATTTGCTCCAGGAAGTTCATCAGGGGCACATGCCAATTCTGTTTACTGTTTAGCAAGTGGGAGGTTTGAAGACAGAAGAGAGTTTGCTTGAAACTATCACGGAATTAACGAAAGAGATAAAGAGAGACTCCAGCTGCCTTGGTCCCAGCCAGGAGCTGGGGAGGAAAGACATTGGTACCTGCAATGCGCTTCATCCAGGAGGCCTCATCAATGCCCAGGTTATTGTTGATGATTTTCAAGATGTTGCCCAGGATGAGACTGAGGTGTTCAGAGGTGACCTTGGTGCAGCAGGGCCCTGTGCTGGGGGGCAGGTTCTCAGGCCCTCTCTCCCACCAGTAGGACAGGTAGTTGCAGAGCATGGGCAGGATCACCTCGATGACATGGGGCATTTCCGTGTACCGGGCCCCGGACTCAGCCAGGTCATTGATCTCCTTCATCAGGCCTTCCAGCTGCGGGATGTCAGGACACATCTCTTCCACCGTGTCTGGCATTCCCAGAACTGACCGAGAGGGCACAGGAAGAAGAAAGGCACAGTAATTCAAAGGCACAATGGGTACAGCCTTCTCTCCTTTTGCCCATCCTTCTTTTGATCTTTATATATAAGTTTCCACCCCAGAGCCTCAGTCTTCCAGCTGTCTGGGTACAGAGTGCAGCTTCCTAAGGCTGCATATTTTCCTAGTTGGCATATTAAGGTTGAAATACCTACACATATGGTTAAAGGAGTGCAACAGAGACACAGCGGAGGGACAGAGCAGAAGGCTTCTCTGTGATAAAGCCAGTTTCTTGGCTTCTCGCTCTTGGTCTGCCTGGGCTTTAGTGGATCCTAGTATGTGCACTGCAGGAAAGGTGGTATCAGGCAAAAGCAACTAATCAGGGTTCAGTTGTCAAGTCCTAGTTCTATCACCTGGAGCACATCGGTACTGCTTAGAAAAAAGCCCCCCTTCAAATATTCCTCCAGTTGGACCAGAGACTACAGTATTTACTATCCAACTGAAATCCATGCATTGATTTCTGGCTTTCTAACAGAAATGATCGATGACCTCAGGTAACTTCATTGAATTCCTATTGATCGCTTAAACCTTTTTGCTTCTGAAGGCTTATTTACAAGGAATAGTGTGGCTTAGCCCTGTGTTCTCCTCATTCTTAATGACTGAGATCATTTCACTGGACAAGGACAGAAAGAATGAAATGGAAACAGAGTCCAATGTCAAACCAGGGAAGCTTGTCAGATTCAAAAATTGGAACCAGAAGAAGCTGGGGGTTATCTGTCCTGCTCCCCTTAAGGTAAAAGACTCTTTCCTGAAATATGGGAGGAGGATCAGAAGTATCTTCAGGTCCCCGGCAGGTGGGAAGATAACAAGAACTCTGAATGGAGAGACATGGGATGCTCCAAGTAAGAACCACAAGCCCAAAGCTTTGCATGAGCATCCCTGGATCTAACTGCTCCCTATAGAATCTGCCTGGGCCCCAGAGGCAGATCATGTGTGTGCTTCACCCTTAGACCTAACTTCTCAAAGTGGAACGAGAGCATCAGGCACCCTAGTAAGAAGTCCAAGGAGCCTAGTAAGGAGTCCAAGGGAAAATGTGGCTGCATTATTCTCCTGGAATGTCAGTTCCACTGGAAGATTTCAGGATGTTATTTTTTATTTTTATTTATTTATTGTGGAAATGGGAACTGAACCCAGGGATCCAAATGCTCTAACAATGAGCTACATCCATAACCCTTCTAAAACATTTTTATTTTGAGATAGGGTCTCACTAAGTTGCACAGCCTAGCCTTGACCTTGCAAACCTCCTGCTTCAGCCTCCCAAGTAGCTGGGATATAGGCATATGCCACTGTTCCTGGCTGCTTTTATTTTTGATATTAGAAGTAAATGCAAAGTTATCATGAATTTCCAAGGAAAAAACAGAAGATTTCAAATAAAATTTTGTCTAGTGAATTGGATGTGCTGACAGACTCTCTGCCATTGTGGGTTACTACTGGTCTGAAGTTTCTTTAGATTTTATGTCCATGGGAATTGAAGGGCTAATAAATAGGTGAGGGAGGTTAAGGCAGGAGGATCACAGGTTCAAGGCCAGCCTGGGCAACTTAGTGAGACTCTTTTTCAAAATGATAAATAAAATAGGGCTGGGGGTGTATCTCAGAGGTAGAAGGCCCCTCTCCTGAGTTCAATCCCCAGTGTCACACACACACACACACACACACACACACACACACACAAACAAACAAGGCTACACTACATTACATGGCCTTTAGGAACATTGGTCAACTGAAAGGGACTGACTCGATTCCTCCCATGATTATATTGTCTGGAGCAGAGATACAGAATTATTTTGGCTCTTGGAGAGACCTGCTCTGCAGCTGAGGCAAGCAGTTCATTGGGATGGGAAGTGCAGCTGCAAAGCAATGGACCAGGAACAGCCTGATGCTGTGGAGCAGGCTCCTGAAGTCCTGTCACCTTTTCCCTACGGATGCCTTTTGATTGCTATCATTATAGACTTTCATTATGTAGAAGGCTAAAATCTTTCTGTCTCAGAATTTAAGAATGGACCAATGTCTTTCAAAATCCAGACAATTTGCCGGGTGTGGTGGCACACGCTTGTAATCTCAGTACTTGGGAGGCTGAGACAGGAGGATCCGGGTTCGCAGCTAGCTTCAGCTACTTAGTGATGCCCTCTGCAACTTAGTGAGACCCTGTTTCAAAATAAAGAATAAAAAAGTAGGGCTGGGGGTGTAGCTTGGAGGTAGAATGCTCCTGGGTTCAATCCCCAGTACTGCAAAAAAAAAATCCAGACAATTTAAAAGGATTGATAAAGCTAGGCATGATGGTGCACACCTGTAAACACAGCTACTTGGACTGCTAAGGCAGGGGGATTGCAAGTTAGAGGCCAGCCCTGGGAAATTTAGCAAGACCCAGTATCAAAGCAAAAGATAAAAAGGGTGGGGGATGTAGCTCAGTGGTACAACACCCCTGGGTTTAATTCCCAGTGCTGGAAAAACAAGACAAAACAAAACAAACAAGCAAACAAACAAAAAAAGAACTAATAGCATGAGAGCCAAAGGACCCTGAACTCTTGTCATTTACAGAGGGAATTATATGGGTTGGAGAAGGTCCATTGCCAAAACTGGTCATTTGCAGAGGACGATTCTATCCTGTATTTTGCAGCAGAACAAAAACAGTAATGGGTGACAACAACATGGGAGTCTGGGGAGACTCTCACAAAGTGATTTAACACATAACCCTCAAATGAGTAAATAGAAGTCAAACTTTCTACCTTGAGGTGTTGCATACAGAACAATGCTAATAGCCACAGATGCATACGATTTTTTTGCTATAAGATTATAAATGAGAAGGCTTAGGTGTGTATGTTTAAATGTCACATATACAATACATCATCATAGACACATTCCTTTTTCTTGCCTAAGTGCATAGAGTTGCTTGAGGTTGGTGCACTGGAGTCATTATAGTGACCTTTAAAAGTTATTTATATGTACAGTAATTGGTCCTTGCGTGGAACAAGCACTTGTGATTCAGAAGGTGTTTTGTACTTCAAATGCCACATAATAAATCCATAGAATGAACACTGCTGAGTTAGCGCCCTGAAAGACCAGCCTCAGCTGAGTCCCGTTAGAATCAGATGCAAAACTGTTGGGGGAATCATTAAAACACACGGGCCTTTCATCTTCTAGATCAATGTTTCTCAAAGTGGGGTTTGCCTACCAGCAGCATCAGCATCACCTGGAAGCTTGTTAGAAATGCAAATTCTCAGGCCCCACTCTGGGTCTATTGGATTAGAAACAGTAGCAGCAGGGCTCAGTTCTCTTTAGCAAGCCTTCCAAGTGATTCTGATGCATTTTGGAGTTTCAGAACCACTGGGTTAGGTTCTAAAGTCCCATTTTCTTCACCTAGCAGGTCTTCCTTCGAGTAGACAGCTTCAAAGAGCACCACCTGTTTGCAATGCAGGCAAGATGGCTTACATTGGAATTGAACCTCATTTCTCTGTGGTTGATTATTCTAACAGGGTATGGAAGGAAAGCAAACTGGCTGGTGACAGGATGTTTTCTCAATCCAATATTCTGATTTATTTATTTATTTATTTATTTATTTATTTATTTATTTATTTATTTATTTTTTGCAGTGCCGGGGATTGAACGCAGGGGCGTTCTACCTCCGCACTACGCCCCCGGCCCTATTTTTTTATACTTTATTTTGAAACCGGGTCTCACGAAGTTGCGGAGGGCCTCACTAAGGAGAGAGAGAGAGAGAGAGAGAGAGAGAGCGCGAGAGAGCTGAGGCTGGCCGCGAACCCGGATCCTCCGGTCTCCGCCTCCCAAAGTACTGGGATTACAAGCATGCGCCACCACGCCCGGCTCAATATTCTGATTAATAGATCACTTCTGCATAGAACCAAGGATTTATCCAGTTCTAGATAATTGACACCTAAGAGTATTAAACCTTCTCTAGGCATACTTAAATTTTAGATAAAATAAGAAAATGCTCCAGGTCCTTACAGGGCAATTGAGATACTAATATGATTACCTCTGCTGTCAAAGCACCAAGTAAGTGACAAGAGAGATGTCCAATAGACTCAAGGCTCGAGAAATCAGTTCACATCGCATTTCTAAAACACAGCATCATTTGTCACCCTATGTATCCCTCCCCTCCTTTAACCCTCAGGCCACCCACTTTGTAATGAAGGAAGTCTACTTCTTATAGCCTATTAAGCCATCAGTCAGTCTCCAAGTAAGCCTGGTTATTCCACAATACATATTCATGCACATACTACTTTTCAAGAGTCATACACATGGTCAGCATTCACTCTGCTAATTAAACCAACGATGAAAAACATGGGCTCAGGGGACTTAGGCACTGAGTCCCAGTGTGTCACCAATGACTGAAGGACAGTGTCATCTCTAATCAAAACCTTGTTTCTTTCCTTCCTTGGAGTATGCAATGATTGATACTGATTTTTTTTATTTCTGAATGTCTTATTAAATCAACGCAAAGGCATATGAAATGAGAAAAAATATTTTTTTTTCAAATACCCTTGGGAAGGAGGGCAATGGAAGAGTCTCATTCCTCTCCCTCCCAAAGCCAGCCTAAGTTTTCCTCTCTCTCTGTCACATCCTCATTTTGCCTCGCTACTACTGTGCCTCTGTGAAGTGGAGAGGTTTCTCCTTCACCCAAAGTGCAGCTCTGTATGGTGGCGATAGAGATATGCTAGTTCTCAAGTCACAGTTGGAGCAGAATAAAAATCCAGAACTCTCATGAGCTAGACATTGTCCCTTTGGAGTTGGGGAGCAACACTTGGGCTAGCATTTGCCTGTAGATGTCATAGCCATCTCTCAACTTCACCAAAGCCTGCTCTGTTGCTCAGCTCCCATGATACCCATGAGTGGTGACTCATTTGGAATCATGAGTGGGCAGAGGAAAAACAAGGTTGGGAACACTTATTTTTTTTTTTTTTTTTTTTTTTTTTGCTAAAAGGGAAAGAGGGCAAGATGAGGCTGAGGGACTGGAGAAAGGTTAACTGACAGATTTCATATGGGACTTTGGAAAGCAGAGGCCCCCTGCCAGTGCCTCTCTCTTGAGTTGTTCTGAGAACACGAGTCTCCACTGTAGTCTAGCTCTGTAAGGATATTTATTAGCAGCCTTGTCTAAATTGTCCTGGTCATCCCTGCTGGGGGCAATGTGTTCCTTTTATGTGAAGTAACGAGAAGCATGTGGGAATATGCTGCTGTGGCTTGGCACTCTGCATTCTTAGATAAAAAGAACAGTGGTGACAAAGAAAAGTGTGGCCTGAACCCTTCTCTCTTAGAACTCAGCTCCCTTAGGATCTCATCGTGGAAGTTTGAGAGAGGAGTCTTGAAATAAGTGGAATTGCTACGGAGTCCAGCCTAGCGCTACTAATACTATATGTCAATGTTTCACATACACAGAAATTTGGTTCTGAATAGGATGGATTCTGGTTTAAAATGGCTTCCTATGGTTTTCCTCTTTTTTTTATTTATTTGCCTAGTTTGGTAAATTTTGCTTCAGATTCCATCAGATCTTTGCAATTCTTTCTAATTGGAGCATGAGGTCGATTAAAGATTTCTATTGAAGATTTTTTATTCTATTCCATTCCCCTTAAGCAGGATCACAATTAATTCATGTATGAGAACCCTTCTTTTCACCCTCCCAAGCAGGCTTACAAGTGTCCTTGGATTTTAGCTCTAGGGTTTACTGGTTGTGTTCCAATGAAATTTTATTTACAAAAATATGCTGGGGTGCCAGATTCAGCCTGTGGCCATAGTTTTACCAAATCCTGGTATAGAACTTCGTGTGCCACTGCTCCTCTTAAGGAATAATTCTCTTTCTTTAATTTCAATTCATTCTGAAATTTTTAATGTCTTTTTTTCAGTGCTGGGGATTGAACCCAAGGGCCTTATGCACGCTAGGCAAGCACTCTCTAGCTTAGCTACATCCCCGTCTTTTATGTCTTATCTTCCATGAAGATGGGGCATATGTGGTCAGTATGCTTAGAAGCACAACCGCTCCTTGAAGAGCATGACTAGGTTATTAGTATGGATGTCCCCTTCTCATACCAGTCTGGAGAGGGACTGCAGAGAAGTAGTGCCTTCCCCTGGTGCAGAAGAGAAATGAGACCCAAGGCAGACAGGAGACCCTCAGGTATCAGGATGGAGGGGAGTTAGAAGTCAACTCAACTGCTTCCTCATTTTACATACAAGGAAACCAAAGCCCAATGATAACATTTTTTCACATGCTCATTTCTCCAATAAGATGGAGAGTTGCAATCCAGTCCCTAACTCTAACCTCCTGGTCCCTCTCAGACCATATGAAACAGCAGTGCTGCTGCTCCCTCCCCTGGCTGCCTTCCTGGCAGCCCTCCTCTCAGCACATGGAACAGTTGATCAGCTCCATGAGGAGATACTTACTAGACCTCTCCCTGGGGGTTTTGGTGTTGAAAACTGAGAGAGGATTATAGCGGTTGAGGGTGGGCTCCAGGAACGCCACTGGTATGGCAGCTGCCAGTGATGCCAGACATTCTCCAAGGGCAGGGCGCTGCCTGTAAACAAAGAAGTCCATTTAGAAGTGGTGCTGTCCGCATGCTGGCCCCATGCCTTGGTGGGCCAAGCCCCTTTCCCAGGATATCTCAGGCCACTTCCTTGTAGATGAATTCATTGGGAATCCTGGTGCTCAGCAAGGTTGCACGCATTTTGCCCTCTCCCATCTTTCTCTGGACACTAACCAGTAGTTTGCAGTGGTCTTAGTATGTGGAACCTAGTTCTTTACTGGCTAAGGTTAAAAATACACTGTGTAGCTATGTCCCTCTCTCCCAGCACTTCCAAGGGCAAGTTCTGCTGGCGTCCAAATTGAGATTGATCTTCCTTGTTCTCAAAATGCTTCGGCATTATGTAATTTCTCTGTGTCCATTCTCCACTATGGATGGAGTCTGTGACCACTAGTGGGAATAGTAGGTAAAAGGCCAGAGCACTAATAAGACACAAAATAAAAGACCTGTCTTGCAATAGAAGTGATGGGTCCTAAAGCATATTGCTAGATGTAGAGGGGAGACTTCTAATCCGCATTACCCCTCTCCTTGCCTTTCACAAATATTAAGAGTATCCACCATGTATAAGCGCTGGCTTTTAAGTCTGTCTGTGAAACAAGCAAGCAAACACAACCAAAAATGCTCAGGATTCCTAATTCAGACTCCACGTTCTCTAGCTGAGGGGACTTGCACTTGCTCGCAGAGTAACCAGATCTGCAAGTGTAAGCGAAGGGAGCCAGCCACCAGCTGTTGAAGCAGAGCTAGGCCTGAAAGAGCACTTCTCTTCCCAGATCTGGGCTCAGCTTTGGCGCTGTAGCTCATCTACTGCTGGTGAGACAGTTCAGTGACAGGGCTAGCTTGAAGGGCCCTGGATGGGGGCTGACATTTATTGCTTTTGGATGCATGAGAGACCAGGGCTACCTGTTTCCCGTCTATCAACATTGCCTCTCAGCCACTTACTGGCCTCTGATCACAGACAGACTACACACCTGTCCTATGAGTTATACAAGTGATGCCAGTTCTCAAATAAGGGGGATATATTTTTCAAATAAACCATTAATGTGAGTCCTTTGTTAGATGGCAATACAAAGTTAATGAATAGAAATGCAGAGGAGAGGTCTATAATGAAGAATCAGTGTCCAAGCCCATCCCACACCTCATTTTGCCTTCCTCTGTGACTGATCACCTCACCCTGAGCACTGAGATCCTATGTACTTTGGCATCTACTAGCCCAGTCCCTGGGAGCTGAGGATGTCGGGCTACAGCCTGGGGGATGTTACAGGACCATGATGGAGACAATTTCCAGCTGGAGAGGTCTAGTTGGAGCCAAGAGCCAATGCTTACCTGACTCCTGCAATTCTGTGAAAACAGAAATGCTTTCGACTATCAGGGTTCCATTCAGCTTCCCACTGAAACTTCTACCCAAAACTTTGTGTTAATTACCCCTCTCTGTGACAAGAGCCAACAACTCTAGCAACACCAAGAAGCCAGAGGGTCAAAAGCATAGTTCTCTGGAAGTGGATAACAAGCACTTCCTATGGGGGGTGCCCAGGAGAGCTGCTTTTTCACTGAAGAATCCGTATGGTCTTAACCTTAACCTTTGTCTTCTAGGTGGTGAGAGTCCATTCTCATTGAATGCAAAGCAAAGATAGAACCTGTGCTCTATAAGGAACCTGAAGCAATGTTTTCTCTCTCTCTCTCTCTCTCTCTCTCTATCTATCTATCTATATATATATATATATATATATATCACACACACACACACACACACCTTTATGGACTAATCACAAGGATTAGATTCAACCCACAACTTAATTATAACAGAGGATTAGACTCATCTGAGTTGAATTAAAAATGTCATCTTAGCTGGGTGTGGTGGTGTGTGCCTATAATTCTAGTACTTGGGAGGCTGAGACAGGAGGACTGCAGGTTTGAAGCCAGCCTCAGCAATTTAGTAAGCCTCCCACCCCAGCAACTTAGTGAGACCCTGTTTCAAAATAAAAAAAAATGAAATAGGACTGGAGATCCAGCTCAGTGGTAGAATGCCTCTGTGTTCAATCCCAGTACCAAAAAAAAAAAAAAAAAGTGATCTTAACTGGTCTCAAACAAAATGACTGGGTAAGACCATCTGGGGTAGAATCAGAGTCTACAGAACTGCTCCTCTTGAGATGTATGACTGACATGGCCGACAAGGGAGAGGAAGGCAGGAGAGGGTGACTGAGTTTGTGAAAACCTGTGTATTCTTAGAAAACCCACCCAGACTTCATTCAAGTTACCAAATTTATGAAAAAAGTGACCTTTTTAATTAAAAGAAAATTAATATAAGGGGTTCTATTCCTTATCTTTTTCATGGGTTTGGCTTTTAGTGAACCAGCTGACAGCCTATTTTGGCCATGAAGTACTTGAGTATTTGATAACTTTATTATTTTTTATTTTTATTTATTTTTTTGTGGTACTGGGGATTGAACCCAGGGGCATTCTACCACTGGGCTACACCCCAGTCTTATTTTTTATTCTTTATTTTGAAAGAGGGTCTCACTAAGTTATGGAGGGCCTCACTAAGTAACTGAGGCAGGCTGTGAACCCGGATCCTCCGGTCTCCGCCTCCCAAGTACTGAGATTACAAGCATGCGCCACCATGCCCATCAGCTCCTAAAGAGCAACAGCAGATTAACAGGTCCGCAGTCAGGCTGTTACCTCCTAGCTCCGGCCACATCCTTGTCCTTTGGTGAAGGGTTGGCTGGTAACATCCCCCCCACCTGTGTCTGCTCCAGAGGCAGAGCAACACCCTTGGACAAGACGTGTCCTACTGTGCCTGTGTCACAGGGGTGTCAGAGGTGGGAGGGGAGGGAGGGAGACCATGCAGACTGCTGAGACCCAGGCTCACCTCTGTGTGCGCCGGCCAGGGCTGTTTCCCCCACCACCTTCTCACCACCTGTTCTTCCCTGATTACTTTCCTTTTTTGCTATGCTCAGGATGGCAGACAGGCCCCAGGAGAGGGGATCATTTAACTTCAGACCAGAATGGCCAACGCCTTCAGCGATTCCCGAGGTCAGATTAAGCCTCTATTTATCAGATACAAGGACTCACAGAGGCTGCTCTTTGAGAGAACAGTTTTACTGCTTTTTCCAACCACAGTGGCCAATGGGGAAAAGGAAGGTGTCTCTTCTCTTGATCTTGCCTTTGAGGGAGAGGGGAAATATGGAGACTTATTGTGCCAGGGGAGGAAATGCCACCAGGAGAGCTCTCTTGAAAGAAAGCCCGAGGGACAATCAGGGCTGACAGGGGGTAAGAGCTCAAACCTGATAGAAAATTGTAGCTGGCAAGCCGGGCGTGGTGGCACACGCTTGTAATCCCAGTACTTGGGAGGCGGAGACCAGAGGATCCGGGTTCGGGGCCAGCCTTAGCTACTTAGTGAGGCCTCCGCAACTTCGTGAGACCTGGTTTCAAAATAAAGGATAAAAAATAGGGCCGGGGGTGTAGCTCGGAGGTAGAACGCCCCTGGGTTCAATCCCCAGTACCACAAAAAAAAAAAAAAAAGAAAATTGTAACTGGTACAGGGATATGGACCTAGGAACCCGCCAGTCCTGAAGTGCCTTTGTGCCAAATTGATCCATTCTTCTCTCACCCAAATTAAAGTCATAATCTCATACAAGTGGGTTTCTGGAAAGTTCATCAGCTTTAAGGGCAAGCCTCGTGGGCAGAAGACAGTTGGTAAGTCTCAGTTCTCCAGTGCTACACTGACAGGGACATGGCCCCGTCCTCTCTGATATTAATTACTGACAAATCTGAGCCTCACCATGTTCCTCGAAAGGGCATTTTCTAGTCAGGAGCACACAATGATGCTAATTAGCTGCTCAGCCAAGAGAGATAAACAATGGCTCTCCTGGCCCAGCTGCTAAAACAGTTCTGTAAAATTAAAGCCCAGAAGTCGCCTGCCAATTAATGCTCCTGGCTATGAAATATCAGTGAATGGCCTTGGTTCCCAGGCCTAAGGCCTCCTGATCTGGGCAAAGGCCTGCTATTATAAAGCTTCCCTGGTTATTACTGCCCCGGGGTGGGGCAGTATAGGTGTGGGCCAAGCTTCCAGGCAGGGCAGAGGCTGCAGACAGCTTCAGAGCAACCAAAAAACCCACTTGAAGTTTATCACTAGATTCAGAAACTCTCGGTTTTTTCTTCCATTCTTATTACGTAGCATAGCATTTTTCACATAACAGGTACTTGGTCAATGGTTAGAGATTGAAGAGGGTTCAGTTTGATTTTCAGTATTTATTACTTCCTCATTTATCATCTCTCAATCTTGTTTCCATGGATCTCCATGGAAAGGGATTTCTCATATACCTACTGTCAGGGACACAGTTCAAGATAAAGCATCAGAAGCTGGGTGTGGTGGCGCATGCTTGTAATCTTAGTACTTGGGAGGCTGAGACAGGAGGATTGCAGGTTCACGGCCAGCCTCAGCAACTTAGTGAGGTCCTCTGCAACTTAGTGAGACCCTGTTTCAAAATAAAAGAATAAAATTGGGCTGGGGGTGTAGCTCGGAGGTAGAATGCCCCTGGGTTCCATCCCTAGTAAAACACACACACACACACACACATAAAGTTAAACCATCAGAGTAATAAAAATGATGCCTTACATACACAGGGGGCTTTATGATTATGTAAGTGCTATGTATATTGAGAGGATGCTAAAGAGAGAAAATAACATGTATCAGAGAGGTAGAAAAAACTGTGTGTAGGGGAGAGATGGTCCAGGATAACAGTATTAATGACCTTCGAGGTTAAGGGGACACGTGTAAATGTCCAATCAGAAATAACTGGTCAAAGAGCTAGGTAGAATGGGAGGAACGCACATCTTTAAAGTGTGAAGGGGAAAACACAGTTCTAATTCAAAATTAAACTGGGATTAAATGATTCATATAATCAAGTTCTGGACTTAGTTTTCTTGGCAAACTTTAACCATTCTTTAATTAATCAAAGAATCTCAATGCTAAGGAATGCAAGTATTCTACATGATTAAATGCACAAAAGGCTTTATTCTTTTCTGAAATTATTTATCTGAAAACCTTACTAATCAATAGCATTCTCCATATTGTCTCAAATGGAAGATATTCTACTGCTCTGTTTCAGTGACTTTTCCTCCTCATACTCAACCCTATCACCAAGGTGTCTAGAATCTTTTATAACCAAGCACACTTCCATAGCTGGAAAAATATATAGTGATTCCCTTGCAACCCTGAAGACATTCATTAGTCAAAGAAAATTCAGTAGAAGGTGGTAGAGAAATGGTGAGTTCACTGCATTCTCCTCAAAACCCACAAGAAATGAGGGGGGAAAACTGGGAAGAAATCTGTATCTATGCTGAAATTAGAATATGTGTGATAGTTGGGCATGGTGGCCATGCCTGTAATCCTGGTACTTGGAAAGCTGAGACCGGAGGATTGCAGGTTTGAGGATAGACTCAGCAATGTAGCCAAGACTCTCAGCAACCTGGTGAGACCCTGTTTCAAAACAAAACAAAACAAAACAAAACAAAACAAAACATGAAACACACAAACAAAAAAGGGCTAGGGGTGTAGCTCAAAACAAAACAAAACAAAACAAAACAAAACATGAAACACACAAACAAAAAAGGGCTAGGGGTGTAGCTCAGAGGTAGAATGCTCCTGGACTCAATCCCTGGTACCACAAAAAGAAAAAAAGAATAAAAAAGAATATGTGTTATAACTTCAAACCACAAAGTATAAACCAAATCTAGTGAGGCTACAGAAATGAAAACACACTTTCTAGACCTGAAAGACTGTTAAGAACTCTTTGAAGGTAAATATGGGAGGATTTTGAGGGAGTAAAAGTTGAGTTTTTGCTGGAAACAATGAGGATTCAGGGTACCAGCAGGCCATGGGAGACCTGGTAGACACATGTGGGTAGCTCTTACCTGGGCCAGCTGTTTAGTTTGGTTGGGGGAGGGCATCAGAGGCTGAGTACAGGTGCATTGCTAAGGCTAATGACACTGCTGAGTTAGGGAGAAAGTCAGTCCTGAGACAGCTTCTCAGATCTGAAGCTGCCTATGTTTTTTCTCTGTTCATTCTTCTCCTCCATTTACACACACACACACACACACACACACACACACACACCCTTACATTTTTGAGATGTAGCAGTGTACCTAACAACCAAAAAAATAGATGA